>WNWK01016183.1:0-45636 GCA_009830355.1 Cherax destructor
ATAGTTTTAAAAAGGGTAATATAAAGCTCATGGAGCTGGGAGAGAGAAACCTATAGCGACCAGTGAAGAGGCGGGGCCAGGGCCATGACAAAACCCCTGCAACCACAATTAGATGAGTTCATACACCCCTTTTTTGTTTTTTTTTTTTGTTTAACGCTGGGGTGTAGGGGGAACTGACATAATGAAGATAGGGTGTAGGAGAAACTGGTAGTAAAAATGGGGTGTTGAAGAAATTAAAAAATACCCTCAGTAAAATTTGGGGGGAAGGGGGGGGTTGAGGTTCACCCAGAGATAACAAATTAGTGTAAGAGCCCCAAGACTATTCAACAGCCCCCCATCATTTATTAAAAGGTTAGGTTAGGTAAGGTTCGCCAGGAAACGGGAAAAAGCTTTTCCCGGGGACGCGGGTTTAAAAAGGGGGATTACCAATAGACCCACTACAGTCTTCCAGAGGAAACTTAAAAAAAAAATTCCTCACGTCAGTTCAGTCAGAATGTTTTTTCCCCGTTGGACCTCATGAGGTTAGCAGTAACCCCCCGGTTAATCAGGCCTTGTTCCACCAGGAAGCCTGGTCTTCCCCTGGGAGCGGCGTTGACCCCTTTTTACCTCCAGTTTCTTCTACACCTCATCTTTATTACCACCCCCCTTCTACACCTCTTCTTTACTACCAGTTTCTTCTACACTTCATCTTTACTACCAGTTTCTTCTATGCCAAATTTTTATTACCAGTTTTTTTTTTAACCCCATCTTTACTACCAGTTTCTCATACACCCAATCTTCATTATCATTTCCCCCCTGCCCCCAACTTTAAATTGAAAATAAAAAAAAAAAAAGTGTGCATGTGTGTGTGTGTGTGTGCATGTGTGTGTGTGTGGGGCATGTATGTGTGTGTGTACTCACCTAGTTGTGGTTGGGGGGGTCGATTCATAGCTCCTGGCCGTGTGTGTGTGTGTGTGTGTGTGTTTTTCAAGGAGGATTTTTGTGTGCAGATTTGGGACCAATCATTCAAGGTGAAAGTTATTATGTATTTTTTTTTGGCTGCATTAAAAAGGGTACAAGTGAAGGGTTTTCCCAAAAATTCCCAAAAATTTTAATGCCTGGCTGAATCATCTTGTTTTTTGATGTTGTGATAATGACACTGTTGCGATCTTTGATTGAAGGCCTCTGCCATTATCACTACAAATTTCCCTTTTTTCGCTTTTTTTATTTTTATCTCCTCATCTTTTCCATTAAAAAAGAAATGTGTCCTCATTTAGCATTATATTATTTTCTGGGAGACTTGGTTTACATCAGCTTCAGTGTTTGCCACTCTCATATGCATTCCAGTATTGTTTGCCACCCCATATGCATTCCAGTATTGTTTGCCACTCTCATATGCATTCCAGTATTGTTTAAAAAGGATGATGCAGTGCTATGATTTATGCCCTTTTATGTCGAAGGGAGGTTTGGGGAAACGGAGGGGGGAGATTACTGAATCATAAAACAAACTTTTCGTTGGGGAAAACCTTTGACTTAACACTGTTTACTATTACTCTCTGGGTTTCATTTACTAGAAAGTTTAATATCCATCTCCCCTTTTTTTCGTTATTCTTCTTGTACGAATTCTGTATGCTGTTACACCTGGATCCCCCCCGGAAGGGCATTTGCAAAGTCTGTTTATACTATACTACTGTTGTGAATCCATGTGGTTAGCGATCCTGCCTCTTGAAATTTTTTTATAGATTGTTTAAAATGTTTGACGTCATATTTCGATGAAAAATTTTTTTTGGTATTGCTTAGATGGGGGGGAGCCTATTATCTTTTTTTTTAAAGACTGTTGACGAATAAAGCTCACAATACCATGGCTGGAACAACTCACCAAAAATCTGCATTTGGGGGAGAAAAGTTAGGGTGAAGTTTAGGTTCATCCTGCACCATTGCCAAATAACAATGGTACAGGTTGGCCCCAAACTTCATCCTAAATTTCCTGTCTTAAGTGCATTTTCCTGCATATAACGACTGTGGGATGACCTCTTGTCTAGGCTTCACCTCCATAGAATATTCAAGTCGCGTGGAATATGGATTTCTTTGCACTTCTTTTTAAAAATATGGAGTTCCACTTTTTGGGGGTGGAACAGAGTACATGGGCATGCTGTTAATGGCTTTTTCAAAGTGGGGTGAGGTTAGGGTTATGTTGGAAGTTTTTTGGGAAAGTTTACTTAGTTGTGGTCTCATCCATGAAGAATTCATTTGGATTATCATCCTTTAGTCCTATAATCGGCTGGCTGAACTCGTATTGTCAAAAGAGACTTCAGTATTTCGTTTTTTGTTTGAGCTAGGGTCTGATGTTTTTTTGGGCCCCTGTCAGGTCAATTTTTTTAAAATATTTCCTTCCCCATGGTTTGGTTATTTATGTAAGGGTTTTTAGGAAACAGAACAAGTGTTTCCTGACGCGGGTCTTGTCAAATGATGACCCGCAGCTGGGTTTTTGGTCATCTGGGGAGGCATTCCGCTGGCTCACCCTTCCACCCCCTTTTAAAAATTAAGGTTTGTTTTTTTATCAGCCCTGAGTAGCTACCCAGGCTGGGGTTTTTCTTGCTACCCCCGGGCCCGGGGGGGTAAGGCACAGTAACAAATATACTCCCCACTTTTCCAATGGTAAACAATTAATCCTCTGGAATTATTGGATATTCTGTCGTTGTTCTCAAGGTTACCTGTATTGACGTTATATTTATACTTGGCAACTTTCCATTTCTCTATGCCATGTTGGGGAAACCCCTAGTCAAACTGGCGTTGGGTCGCACTAGTCTCGTGGACTTTGGTGGAGCTGCCCCTGGAAGACAGGGGCCTAGACCCAACCCCAATAGTTACCTGACAGCTGAGTTACTCTAGCTGTGGTATGGTCATCGAGACGGAATTTCCCGTGCATCTTCAGCTCCTGGTCCCCAAACTAGCAGGCCACCATAACTGTCAGTAGTCCTCAAGACAATCTTTCCCGTGCTACGATAACTCTAGCCTGTGACGACTGCTGTACGGGATTACTTTATCAATCTCCTCAACACGATGCGTCTTCACAGAGCTACGCCCTAGTCTTCACAGAGCTACGCCCTAGTCTTCATAGAGCTACGCCCTAGTCTTCACAGAGCTACGCCCTAGTCTTCACAGAGCTACGCCCTAGTCTTCACAGAGCTACGCCCTAGTCTTCACAGAGCTACGCCCTAGTCTTCACAGAGCTACGCCCTAGTCTTCACAGAGCTACGCCCTAGTCTTCACAGAGCTACGCCCTAGTCTTCACAGAGCTACGCCCTAGTCTTCACAGAGCTACGCCCTAGTCTTCACAGAGCTACGCCCTAGTCTTCACAGAGCTACGCCCTAGTCTTCACAGAGCTACGCCTTAGTCTTCACAGAGCTACGCCCTAGTCTTCACAGAGCTACGCCCTAGTCTTCACAGAGCTACGCCCTAGTCTTCACAGAGCTACGCCCTAGTCTTCACAGAGCTACGCCCTAGTCTTCACAGAGCTACGCCCTAGTCTTCACAGAGCTACGCCCTAGTCTTCACAGAGCTACCCCTAGTCTTCACAGAGCTACGCCCTAGTCTTCACAGAGCTACGCCCTAGTCTTCACAGAGCTACGCCCTAGTCTTCACAGAGCTACGCCCTAGTCTTCACAGAGCTACGCCCTAGTTCAGATCACAGCTAGTTCCCTCGTACATCATTAATTTTATCCGTTGCCATCATTGGTCACATTATTTTATTACTTTATTCATAATCACTTTAGGTTGCATTAAAGCCTCATATTTCTCTTTTTATAATTAATGAAATAAAGATAGACTTCTTAAAATTCTTATGAATATCTCTATTACCTTATTTTCCTGCTATCATTTGATTTCTAATGTCTGCTTTCTTAAGGGAAGGAAATAAAGTGAGTGTTCAGCCTTCACTTCCTCACAACTTAATTTTCACACGAGAAAAAGTATTTTGGGTTATATTTCAATTTCATTAAACACTTTAAGTCTCTCCGTCTCCTTGACTCTGTAGGTTCATTCAATATAGAAGAGAGCAGTTATAGCCACCAGATCGCAATAAAAATGACTGAAGGAACATTTAAAAATGCGAGGAAAGGTTTGAGTGGTATTTTCAAATAATAATAATAATAATAATAATAATAATAATAATAATAATAATAATAATAATAATAATAATAATAATAATAATAATAATAATAATAAAAAAAAAAATTACTAATAAAAGGACAACATTCAGAGGGGGGGAAAAAAACATTAGAAAGTGGGAAGGAAAATGTCCATAAAGATGAATTATGAAGTTTTAGAGCCAGGCTCAAGAAGACGTGACGTCAGGGGATAACCCAGTTTAGAAGCATCCCCCAGAACGTGACTCGAGTTGACCTCTGCTTGTGAGTCTAGCGGTCAGGGATGCGGTCAAGGGGTGGGGTCGGTGGTGTGGCCAAAGGTGCGGTCAGTGCTGTGGTCAAGGGGTGTGGTCAGTGGTGCAGTCAGTAGTGTGGTCAGTTGTGCGGTTAGTAGTGTGGTCAGTGGTGCAGTCAATAGTGTAGTGAGTGGTGCAGTCAGTAGTGTGGTCAGTGGTGCAGTCAGTAGTGTGGTCAGTGGTGCAGTCAGTAGTGTGGTCAGTGGTGCAGTCAGTAGTGTGGTCAGTGGTGCAGTCAGTAGTGTGGTCAGTGGTGCAGTCAGTAGTGTGGTCAATGGTGCAGTCAGTAGTGTGGTCAGTGGTGCAGTCAGTAGTGTGGTCAGGGGTGCTGTCAGTAGTGTGGTCAGTGGTGCGGTCAGTAGTGCGGTCAGTGGTGCGGTCAGTAGTGTGGTCAGTGGTGTGGTCAGTAGTGTGGTCAGTGGTGCGGTCAGTGGTGTGGTCAGTGGTGCGGTCAGTGGTGTGGTCAGTGGTGCGGTGTGGTCAGTGGTTCGGTCAGTAGTGTGGTCAGTGGTGCGGTCAGTAGTGTGGTCAGTGGTGCGGTCAGTAGTGTGGTCAGTGGTGTGGTCAGTAGTGTGGTCAGTGGTGCAGTCAGTAGTGTGGTCAGTGGTGTGGTCAGTAGTGTGGTCAGTGGTGTGGTCAGTAGTGTGGTCAGTGGTGCAGTCAGTAGTGTGGTCAGTGGTGTGGTCAGTAGTGTGGTCAGTGGTGCGGTCAGTAGTGTGGTCAGTGGTGTGGTCAGTAGTGTGGTCAGTGGTGCGGTCAGTGATGTGGTCAGTGGTGCGGTCAGTGGTGTGGTCAGTGGTGCGGTCAGTAGTGTGGTCAGTGGTTCGGTCAGTAGTGTGGTCAGTGGTGCGGTCAGTAGTGTGGTCAGTGGTGTTGTCAGTAGTGTGGTCAGTGGTGTGGTCAGTAGTGTGGTCAGTGGTGCGGTCAGTAGTGTGGTCAGTGGTGTGGTCAGTAGTGTGGTCAGTGGTGCAGTCAGTAGTGTGGTCAGTGGTGTGGTCAGTAGTGTGGTCAGTGGTGCAGTCAGTAGTGTGGTCAGTAGTGTGGTCAGTGGTGCGGTCAGTAGTGTGGTCAGTAGTGTGGTCAGTGGTGCGGTCAGTAGTGTGGTCAGTAGTGTGATTCAGTGGTGCGGTCAGTAGTGTGGTCAGTGGTGTGGTTAGTGATGCGGTCAGTAGTGTGGTCAGTGGTGTGGTCAGTAGTGTGGTCAGTAGTGTTGTCAGTAGTGTGGTCAGTGGTGGGTCAGTAGTGGTCAGTGGTGTGGTCAGTAGTGTGGTCAGTGGTGCGGTCAGTAGTGCGGTCAGTGGTGCGGTCAGTAGTGTGGTCAGTGGTGAGGTCAGTAGTATGGTCAGTGGTGCGGTCAGTAGTGTGGTCAGTGGTGTGGTCAGTAGTGTGGTCAGTGGTGCGGTCAGTGGTGTGGTCAGTGGTGCGGTCAGTAGTGTGGTCAGTGGTGCGGTCAGTAGTGTGGTCAGTGGTGCGGTCAGTAGTGTGGTCAGTGGTGTAGTCAGTAGTGCGGTCAGTGGTGCGGTCAGTAGTGTGGTCAGTGGTGTGGTCAGTAGTGTGGTCAGTGGTGCGGTCAGTGGTGTGGTCAGTGGTGCGGTCAGTGGTGTGGTCAGTGGTGCGGTCAGTAGTGTGGTCAGTGGTGCGGTCAGTAGTGTGGTCAGTGGTGCGGTCAGTAGTGTGGTCAGTGGTGCGGTCAGTAGTGTGGTCAGTGGTGTCGGTGTCAGTAGTGTGGTCAGTGGTGCGGTCAGTAGTGTGGTCATGTGGTAGTGGTCGAGTAGTGTGGTCAGTGGTGCAGTCAGTAGTGTGGTCAGTGGTGCGGTCAGTAGTGTGGTCAGTGGTGCAGTCAGTAGTGTGGTCAGTAGTGTGGTCAGTGGTGCGGTCAGTAGTGTGGTCAGTAGTGTGATCAGTGGTGCGGTCAGTAGTGTGGTCAGTGGTGAGGTTAGTGGTGCGGTCAGTAGTGTGGTCAGTGGTGCAGTCAGTGGTGTGGTCAGTAGTGTGGTCAGTGGTGTGGTCAGTAGTGTGGTCAGTGGTGTGGTCAGTAGTGTGGTCAGTGGTGCGGTCAGTAGTGTGGTCAGTGGTGCGGTCAGTAGTGTGGTCAGTGGTGCGGTCAGTAGTGTGGTCAGTAGTGTGGTCAGTAGTGTGGTCAGTGGTGCGGTCAGTGGTGCGGTCAGTAGTGTTGTCAGTAGTGTGGTCAATAGTGTGGTCAGTAGTGTGGTCAGTAGTGTGGTCAGTAGTGTGGTCAGTGGTGTGGTCAGTAGTGTGGTCAGTGGTGCAGTCAGTAGTGTGGTCAGTAGTGTGGTCAGTAGTGTGGTCAGTGGTGTGGTCAGTAGTGTGGTCAGTGGTGTGGTCAGTGGTGCGGTCAGTAGTGTGGTCAGTGGTGCGGTCAGTAGTGTGGTCAGTGGTGCGGTCAGTAGTGTGGTCAGTAGTGTGGTCAGTGGTGTGGTCAGTGGTGCGGTCAGTAGTGTGGTCAGTGGTGCGGTCAGTAGTGTGGTCAGTGGTGCGGTCAGTAGTGTGGTCAGTAGTGTGGTCAGTGGTGTGGTCAGTGGTGCGGTCAGTAGTGTGGTCAGTGGTGCGGTCAGTAGTGTGGTCAGTGGTGCGGTCAGTAGTGTGGTCAGTAGTGTGGTCAGTAGTGTGGTCAGTGGTGTGGTCAGTGGTGCGGTCAGTAGTGTGGTCAGTGGTGTGGTCAGTAGTGTGGTCAGTGGTGCGGTCAGTAGTGTGGTCAGTGGTGCGGTCAGTAGTGTGGTCAGTGGTTCGGTCAGTAGTGTGGTCAGTGGTGCGGTCACACAACCTTGTAGATACACTAAACATAACACCAATTCAATAAAAGAAATAACACGAAAGAGAAAAAAAAAATAACTCAACAACCTACTCTTTTCGCACAAGTTACCAACAGTAAAAAGAACTTAGAACAATTACATTAATTATACCAGCATCAAATGTTTTATTTAGTGAGTATCTTATAACGATTTTTTTGGAGGTTCAATTTACATAATGTCCTTTTTTACGTGCTCTTAAAACCATTGTGAAAAGGAATTCGAAT
The DNA here is from genome assembly GCA_009830355.1 of Cherax destructor. Lineage (NCBI taxonomy): Eukaryota > Metazoa > Arthropoda > Malacostraca > Decapoda > Parastacidae > Cherax > Cherax destructor. Next base: position 7,462 of record WNWK01016183.1, read on the forward strand.
GTTTTGTACCCAAAGCCTAAATAAACCTATCTCTAATACTTCCATCTCATCCTTCTGATATTCTACTTTCACCTTGGCTGAAGACCATTGGGAAAGTGACGTTGACAGCAGCGTATAAAAGTGATTTTCTGACTGAGTATTTTCGGGTCTCCGTTTTCTGGTCACGATTTAAATCCTTTTTTTTATGGCCTTTATGCATAATTTAATTTATTTGTTGTAATGTGAGGAATAATTGGCTAAATTTGGTTAACAGACAAAAATATGATCTACCTTAACCTAACATATCCTAAACAAATCGTTAGATTAGATTACCCTAACCACAGCCCATCTATCTGGAGTCAACCTGGACGCTGCTCTCCAGGGGTCAACTCCCCCACGGCCTGGTCCTCGACCAGGTTATCCAGTGGATCAGGGCCTGATCAACCAGGCTGTTACCTCTGACCGCACTCCATCCAACGTACGACCCAGAGCCCGGCCGACCAGACACCGATCCAGTGTCCGATCTGCACCTTGTTGACTCGTCTATTGGCTGACTTGGATGAATTTATTGATGACAATCAGCAGCTCGTGTGTGTGTGCCTTTTCATTCGAGCTCTCTCTAGGGATTGTCTCCGCAATAACATTATTTGCTACATTCTTCCATTTTGTATGTCTTAAATCGAAATCGCCCAACGGCAAGATATTTGGGGATGGGTTGGAAGATTTTCTGACAGTAATCAGTAATCTAACCTAACCTAACCTAACCAAACTGAGCAATTAACTCAAAATGAGCAAGAAATCGACGCTGGTGTTAGAAAGAAAGATTGTGGTACAGAATACAGGAGGACAGGTTGTAAGAGGACAAGTTGTATGAATACAGATTGTAAGAGGACGGGTTGTAAAGGACGGGTTGTAAAAGACGGGTTGTAATAGGACAGGTTGTGAGAGGACAGGCTGATGCTCTACAAAGTTCGGTCATACTCTTCAGCCGAGGCTGTGTACTCAAAAATCTCCCTCCTCAAGAGGGCGACTCTCATTCATGACACGAAATAACTTAGCAAGGACACTCCTTGCGTAGTCTCCAGAAGCACGTTTTCAAATCTTTAGGGAGGAATTCAAAACTGCAGAGAAAAAGACCTGGGAGGGAGGGAGGAGGGCGAGGTGAAACGGAAGAGAGGAGAGAAGAGAAAAGAGAGAAGAGAGAGAGAGAGAAAGAGAGAGAGAGAGAGAGAGAGAGAGAGAGAGAGAGAGAGAGAGAGAGAGAGAGAGAGAGAGAGAGAGAGAGAGAGAGTATATCAAGAGTGAAGCGAGGGAAAATAAGGAAGAAAAAGGGAGTGCATTACAAATAATAAATAACAGAGCTAACAGCCTCCAGCGAGGAATCAGCTGCCCAACCAACTAACATCTACCCCTGATCAAACAAATCCCATACACCAAACAGCCGCCACCGAAGAAACAACAGCCAAAGAAACAAAAAAAAAACACTTAGCAAACAGCTGCTACCGACCAAAACATCCGCTACTGAGTAACCAGAGTCACAATGAGAGGGAAAAAAATGGAGGAGGTAAAAAAATAAAAGTACATTAGACAGCCACACAACACCTCCCAGGTTCAGAAAAAAAAAAAAGAGTTGAAGACGAGGAAACTTGAAAGCCGATGCGAGGACAAGGCTGTAAAGCCTCGCTCAGTCGCTCATACAACATTAAAGCGAACGTTTAGCCTCGAACATGGCCGACCGACCCTTTCATAAGTCAGGGCAACAAAAGCAATCTTAAAAATGCCCTCTGAACAATTATGGCATGTTTACCCCCACGACATCGGCGGTATTGTCTCCAAGAGATGTTGTTTACATGAAGGTGGTGTTGACGGCTGCATGTTGTTTGTCTACCTCAAGACGGTGGTGTTAACGTCTCTATGATCCTTGTTTACCTCAAGACGGTGGTGTTGACGTCTCTATGATCCTTGTTTACCTCAAGACGGTGGTGTTGACGTCTCTATGATTTTTTTTTACCTCAAGACGGTGGTGTTGACGTCTCTATGATCCTTGTTTACCTCAAGACGATGTTAACGTCTCTATGATCCTTGTTTACCTCAAGACGATGTTAACGTCTCTATGATCCTTGTTTACCTCAAGACGGTGGTGTTAATATCTTTAAGATCATTGTTGAACCGTGACTGCAATTCAGATGTCTTTAACAGGAGGAACATCTGGATTTATATCTACAGTTCACTTATCTGTTACAAGCAAATTTAGGAAATTTGCTTAATATATCTGGTATCTTATTTTCATTAATAAGATATCTTGACATGCCACATAGGTTATCATACTGTCAAACTGTATCATGACTCACAAAATTATAGAAACACGACTGTAAACAAACCACGAAGTGGGTGGTGTTTTTTACACGACTTACTCGTCGTAGTTCAAACTCCACCCGTTCCGTGGTTATTCTTTCCTAACCGCATTCCTATAGCATTCACATTCATTATTATTTCCATTTCTTTACAACAACATGCCTAGATTATATTCAGCATACTTTCCCCTGGTTAATTCATCTGTTTAATCATGCAGGTGTAATTTGAATGCGTGTGTGATAGAATTTATGAGAATTGTACATTAATTCTCTTCTCTCTGATTCATAAATATATTCATGGCTTCTCTAACAATTGCTGTAGCCAGGCTTAGGCTTCTTTCCAAGAACTTCTGGAAATTTAGATTAAAATTAATTGGCTGTTGTTGCCTCGCAGTTCTTACCATTTTTGCTGAATGATCTTGAAGATAAAATGAAATGGAAATATGTATTTTTTATTACGGATCTCAATTCAGTTTGATTTACAATTCGGAAAAGGTTAGATATATGAACGATCACACTAGTTATATGAACGATTAACAGGAGTTAGTTATATGAACGATCACAAGAGTTAGTTATATGAACGATCACAAGAGTTAGTTATATGAACGATGAACAAGAGTTAGTTATATGAACGATGAACAAGAGTTAGTCATATGAACAATAACACGAGAGGAAGTTCATTTATGTTCAGACAATATGAGTTATGTTTGCAGGTCGCAGAGTTTGTTAAATTATTATTTTGTTAGTTATCCTCGTGGATGAGGGAAGTTTTCCAATTTGAGTATGTAAATATTTGTTAAACTGTGTGTGTGTGTGTGTGTGTGTGTGTGTGTGTGTGTGTGTATGTGTATATATATATGTATGTGTGTGTGTGTGTGTGTGTGTGTGTGTGTGTGTTTGTATGTGTGTTTGTGTGTTTGTGTATATGTGTGTACTCACCTATTTGTACTCACCTATTTGTGGTTGCAGGGGTCGAGTCATAGCTCCTGGCCCCGCCTCTTCACTGATTGCTACTAGGTCCTCTCTCTCCCTGCTCCATGAGCTTTATCAAACCTAGTCTTAAAACTATGTATGGTTCCTGCCTCCACTATGTCGCTTTCTAAGCTATTCCACTTCCTGACAACTCTATGACTGAAGAAATACTTCCTAACATCCCTTTGACTCATAGGAGTCTTCAACTTCCAATTATGACCCCTTGTTTCTGTGTCCCCTCTCTGGAACATCTTGTCTCTGTCCACCTTATCTATTCCTCGCAGTATTTTATATGTCGTTATCATGTCTCCCCTAACCCTCCTGTCCTCTAGTGTCGTCAGGCCGATTTCCCTTAACCTTTCTTCGTAGGACAATCCCCTTAGCTCTGGGACTAGTCTTGTTGCAAACCTTTGCACTTTCTCTAATTTCTTGACGTGCTTGACCAGGTGTGGGTTCCAAACCGGTGCTGCATACTCCAGTATGGGCCTGACGTATATGGTATACAGAGTCTTGAATGATTCCTTAGTGAGGTATTGGAACGCTATTCTTAGGTTTGCCAGCCGCCCGTATGCTGCAGCAGTTATCTGATTGATGTGTGCCTCAGGAGATGTGCTCGGTATTATACTCACCCCAAGATCTTTTTCTTTGAGTGAGGCTTGCAGTCTTTGGCCACCTAGACTATACTCTGTCTGCGGTCTTCTTTGCCCTTCCCCGATATTCATGACTTTACATTTGGCAGGGTTAAATTCAAGGAGCCAGTTACTGGACCAGGCTTGCAGCCTGTCCAGGTCTCTTTGTAGTCCTGCCTGATCCTCGACTGATTTTATTCTTCTCATTAACTTCACATCATCTGCAAACAGGGACACTTCTGAGTCTATCCCTTCCGTTATGTCATTCACATATACCAAAAACAGTACAGGTCCTAGGACTGACCCTTGTGGAACTCCACTCGTCACAGGTGCCCACTCTGACATCTCGTCACGTACCATGACTCGTTGTTGCCTCCCTGTCAGATATTCTCTGATCCATTGCAGTGTTTTCCTGTTACGTGTGCCTGATCCTTTAGCTTTGCATTAACCTCTTGTGAGGAACTGTGTCGAACGCCTTCTTGCAGTCCAAAAAATGCAGTCTATCCACCCCTCTCTCTCGTGTCTTACTTCTGTTACCTTATCATAAAACTCCAGTAGGTTTGTGACACAGGATTTTCCTTCCCTGAAACCGTGCTGGTTGTCGTTTATAAGCTTGTGTCTTTCTAGGTGCTCCACCACTCTCCTCCTGATGATCTTCTCCATGACTTTGCATACTATACACGTCAGTGACACAGGTCTGTAGTTTAATGCCTCGTGTCTGTCTCCTTTCTTAAAAATTGGGACTACATTTGCCATCTTCCACGCCTCAGGTAGTTGCCCAGTTTCAATGGATGTGTTGAAGATTTGTGTTAGTGGCACACACAACATCTCTGCTCCTCTCTAAGGACCCACGGAGAAATGTTGTCCGGTCCCACCGCTTTTGAGGTATCGAGTTCACATAGCAGCTTCTTCACCTCCTCCTCGGTTGTGTGTATTTCATCCAGCACTTGTTGGTATACCTCCCTATTCTGAATTCCTGGAGTCCTACCTGTCTCCTGTGTAAATACTTCTTTAAATCTCATGTTGAGCTCCTCACATACCTCGTCGTTTATTGTGAACTCCCCACCTTCCTTTCTCAGCCTGATTACCTGGTCCTTGACTGTTGTTTTCCTCCTGATGTGGCTATACAACAGCTTCGGGTCAGACTTGACTTTGATGCTATATCATTTTCATATTGTCGCTGAGCCTCCCTTCTTACCTGTGCATATTCGTTTCTGGCTCTTCGGTTAATCTCTTTATTTTCCTGGGTCCTTTGTCTTCTGTACTTTTTCCATTCTCTATTACACTTACTTTTTGCCTCCCTACACCTCTGGGTGAACCAAGGACTCGTTCTGGTCTTCCCATTACTTCTGTTTCCCTTGGGGACAAACCTCTCCTCTGCCTCTTTGCATTTGGTTGTCACATATTCCATCATTTCTTTTACTGGTTTTCCTGCCAATTCTCTCTCCCACTGAACGTCTTGTAGGAAGTTCCTAGTGTGTGTGTGTGTGTGTGTGTGTTTGTGTTTGTATGTGTGTGTGTGTGTGTGTTTGTGTGTTTGTGTATATGTGTGTGTGTGTGTGTGTGTGTGTTTGTGTGTTTGTGTATATGTGTGTGTGTGTGTGTGTGTTTGTGTATATGTGTGTGTGTGTGTGTGTGTGTGTGTGTATGTGTGTGTGTGTGTGTGTGTTTTGTGTATATATATATGTATGTGTGTGTGTGTGTGTGTGTGTGTGTGTGTGTGTGTGTGTTTGTGTATATATATATGTATGTGTGTGTGTGTGTGTGTGTGTGTGTGTGGTGAGTGGGTGTGTGTACTCACCTATTTGTACTCACCTATTTATGGTTGCAGGGGTCAATTCATAGCTCCTGGCCCCGCCTCTTCACTGTGTGTGTGTGTGTGTGAGTGTGAGTATTAGTTACCACTTGTTAATGGCACTTGTCGATAGACACTTGGCCTATTGGTTGTAGTGTGTGTGCGTGTGTGTGTGTGTGTGTATGTGTGTGTGTGCGTGTGATGCGTGATGCTCTTTACACCAATGCCAACCGCTGCAAGTTTTTATAATTATATTTTCGTATATTTTAACAAACAATTCGCCAATTAACTCATCATTAAACAGCCCTGATGACGCAAGTGACAACTGGGGTAAATTTGGGTTCGCTGTTGGGGTGGGATCGGGGGGGCTGGTGGCCTCTTTGGGTTGAATTCTAATTAACCGAGACAATTAATCTCGCCCGAAGACCCCATTACCACACCTGCAGGGGAAAAAAATCTTATCTATGAATTCCGAAAAAAAGAGAGAATGTTTCACGTCAACCGCGTGTTTGTACATTTTTTTGTACTCGCGAGGAAGCTGACGCAAACGCACGCAACTGCTGACGAAACTACCGCAAATGTTGACTAAACAAACACAGATGTTGGTGAAATAAGCACAGATGTTGACGAACTAAACACATATGTTGACGAGAATAATACAGTTGTTTTCACGTAATAAACAGCGCCGCCTTGGTGAAAACAAGTGTTCACCCTTCTGGGGAATAGTTCTTAGGCCTTCTGTGTATCCATATGTTCCTGTGCTGCCCTCCACAGGATGGATATTGAGGTGCACCATAAACTGGCCACTTCGGTGGCAAAATGAAAAAATAATGATATAGTTAGAAGCCCGAGCATGATGTATAACTGACGATGATAACATGGGTCTAGTGTGGAGGCTGGACATTGCTGCACAGTAAGATAAAGTAGCCACTACCGTGCACAGGATGAACATGGGTTTCTCCCAACCCAAAAAATATAAAAATAAATAAAAAATAGACGCTACTGTTTACGGGATGGATTTAGTGTCCCTTATACTTGGAGTCTACCTGGAGGGTATTCTGGGGGTCAACGCCCCCGCGGCCCGGTTCACGACCAGGCCTTGTGGTGGATCAGGGCCTGATCAACCAGACCGTTACTGCTGGCCGCACGCAGTCCAACATACGAACCACAGCCCGGCTGATCCAGCTTCCTATTGAAGACAGCCAGGGATCTTGGTAATTCCCCTGGTGGGAGGCTGTTGAACAGTCTTGGGCCCCAGACACTTATTGTGTTTTCTCTTAGTGTACCAATGGCGCCCCTACTTTTCATTGGGGGTATGTTGCACAGCCTGCCCAGTCTTTTGCTTTCGTAGGAAGTGATTTCTTTGTACAGATTAAGACCATTCCTTCTAGGATTTTCCAAGTGTAGATAATGATATATCTCTCTCGCCTGCCTTCAGCGAGTACAAGTCAAGTGCTTCCAAGCGTTGCCAGTAGTTTAGGTGTTTCACGGAATTTATATGTGCAGTAAAGTTCCTATGTACATTCTCTAGATCTTCAATTTTACTTACTTTCAATGGAGATGTTAATGAACAGCAGTATTTCAGCCTAGAAAGAACAAGTGTCTTAAAAGGGTCGTCACTGGCTTGGCATCTCTTGTTTTGAACGTTCTCATTATCCATCCCAACATTTTTTTCCAAGATGTGATAGTAGCACTGCTGTGATCCTTGAAAGTGAGATCCTCAGACATTACCACTCCCAGGTCCTTCACATTACTTTTCCCCTCTATTGTATGATAGAGTTTGTAGTATACTCAGTTCTAGTTATTATCTTCTCCAGTTGTCCATAACGGAGTAGTTGGAATTTGTCTTCATTGAACATCATATTGTTTTCTGTTGCCCATTGGAAAACTTGGTTTATATCTTCTCGTTGGTTAACCGTGTCCTCAATGGATGACACTCTCATGCAGATCCAAGTATCGTCTGCAAAGGATGACACGGTGCTATGGATTACATCTGTGTCTATGAGGTGCACAATAAACCAGCAGCTACTGTCTCCATGATGGATCTGGGGTGCACAATAAACCAGCAGCTACTGTCTCCATGATGGATCTGGGGTGCACAATAAACCAGCAGCTACTGTCTCCATGATGGATCTGGGGTGCACAATAAACCAGCAGCTACTGTCTCCATGATGGATCTGGGGTGCACAATAAACCAGCAGCTACTGTCTCCATGATGGATCTGGGGTGCACAATAAACCAGCAGCTACTGTCTCCATGATGGATCTGGGGTGCACAATAAACCAGCAGCTACTGTCTCCATGATGGATCTGGGGTGCACAATAAACCAGCAGCTACTGTCTCCATGATGGATCTGGGGTGCACAATAAACCAGCAGCTACTGTCTCCATGATGGATCTGGGGTGCACAATAAACCAGCAGCTACTGTTTCCATGATGGATCTGGGGTGCACAATAAACCAGCAGCTACTGTCTCCATGATGGATCTGGGGTGCACAATAAACCAGCAGCTACTGTCTCCATGATGGATCTGGGGTGCACAATAAACCAGCAGCTACTGTCTCCATGATGGATCTGGGGTGCACAATAAACCAGCAGCTACTGTCTCCATGATGGATCTGGGGTGCACAATAAACCAGCAGCTACTGTCTCCATGATGGATCTGGGGTGCACAATAAACCAGCAGCTACTGTCTCCATGATGGATCTGGGGTGCACAATAAACCAGCAGCTACTGTCTCCATGATGGATCTGGGGTGCACAATAAACCAGCAGCTACTGTCTCCATGATGGATCTGGGGTGCACAATAAACCCGCAGCTACTGTCTCCAGGATGGATCTGGGGTGCACAATAAACCAGCAGCTACTGTCTCCAGGATGGATCTGGGGTGCACAATAAACCAGCAGCTACTGTCTCCAGGATGGATCTGGGGTGCACAATAAACTAGGACGCTTTCCGGCTGCAAAATTCAATTCCCGGATAAAAAAAAAAAATAAAAAAAAATCCCAGTTCATTATATATCTTGATGGAACTCGTTAAGGAAGATAAATTAACTATTTTCCTAATTTCCGCGACTCGGCCTCCCAGCATTTGGCGTGATGTTTCTCTTTCATTAACTCGTAGCGGGAGTCGCCGCCGACTACTGCGGGTAGGAGGGAAAAGTGGGGAGAGGGGAAGTAGCGGGTGAAAGGGGGAGGGGAGGGGAAAGGGAGAGTTGGGAGAGTTTTATAATAGTCGATGTTTTCTTTTCTCTGAGTGTTTATTTTTTTTTGATGTGATGCATGTCTACGGTATATGATGTGTGTGTGTGTGTGTGTGTGTGTGTGTGTGTGTGTGTGTGTGTGTGTGTGTGTGTGTGTGTGTTAGTTACCATTTTGTCCTAGGCACATGTCGATTTGACACTAGGCCTGTTGTATGTATGTGTGTGTTTGTGTGTGTGTGTAAGGAAACACTTCGAAATGTTTCCGCCCCGCCGGGAATGTGTGTGTGTGTGTGTACTCACCTAGCTGTGGTTTCAGGTGTCGAGCCACAGCTCCTGGCCCCGCCTCTTCAACTGGCCGCTTACCTGGTCACTCTTCCCGCTCCATGAGATTTATCATACCTCCTCTTAAAGCTATGTATGGCTCATGCCTCCATTACATCACTACCCAGGTTATTCCACTTCCTGACAACTCTGTGACTGAAAAATACTTCCTAACATCCCTGTGGTTCATCTGAGTGTGTGTGGCGTTCACTTAGATATCTTTGTATGGGTCAATTCATGGCTCTTAACCACCTACGACCAGCTTTGTGGATTCCTGGCACTATGATGTTTATTCGTCTATATTGTTTCCCCTCCTTCACATCTCCATCTAATTCGTTCCATTTGCTCACTACCCTAAGGCTGTGGAAAAATAAACACATAAGCAGTATAATGTGATCCTTTATTGACAACGTTTCGCCCACGCAGTGCTTTATCGAGTCACAGACAGATCTACCTGGAAAATGAGCAACATGGAGATATATATAGGGTACAGTCAGGTGGAGAATGCTGGGTCAGGTGGAGAAAGCTGCATGTGACAGTCTTAAAAGTAGTGTGATAGTTAAAAACATTGTGTAACTTAAAGGACCTGCAGTGTACCATTCTTGAGTTCTAGGTGGGATAGCGTTGAAGAAGTTTCTTGGCAATAGGTTCAGCTATGTTGTAGAAGCCGTTGTTCTGGTTGAAGTTGTTGGATATACAGATGAGTGATGATTCTAGGATTCTTCGGTATTGCGTGTTGTTTTCTCTGGCGATGAGTCTTGCGTTTCTGTAGTTGATTAAATGGTTGTGTAAATTTCGGTGTTGAACACAGGCGAAACGTTGTCAATAAAGGATCACATTATACTGCTTATGTGTTTATTTTTCCATTGTGTCGGTATTTTATACCATTTATTTCCACCCTAAGGCTGTGTTTCCGAACCTACCAATCTAGCCTTTCTAATATAATCCTATTGAATTCTAGCAGCCAATTGCTTGACCACGACTTCAGCCTGTTAAAAGTCGTCTTGCAGCCTCTTGATGTATATCCTGGTTATCTTTGTCATTAAATTCACATCTTTCTTCTCATCCATTAAGTTATTTACGTTTATCATAAACAGTAAGGGTCCAAGTACGGATCCTGGAGGGAACTGACCTCTCACCCGAGCCCATTCTGCTTCCTTCTTTTATACCATCACAATCTGCTTTCTATTCTCCAAGTCAATCTTTCCTACCATCACCGTCTGCTTTCTATTCTCCAAGTCTTCCCGCTCTTCCACTTTGAAGATCAGTTTCCAGTGTGGTACTTCATTGAATGTTTTCCTGCCGAATATAAAGATGGAATCTATAATTATGCTACAATTTTGTTACTCTGGCGTAGAGCTGAAGACGATTTGAACGAATGGTTTCCTTATTGTTCATTGCATACAGGCTATAATTGTTAGTAAACTCGCAAAAAAAGGGCTAAACTCAAACTGGTTGTCTTTCACGTTCCTGTTTTATTGTTTATGTATTGCCGTTCTATTTCTCATTATCTCTTCTTGTACCTTAATCAACAGTTCTGGTTTGTAGTTCAAGACTTTTTGTATTTTCTTCTTTTTAAAAATATTGAAATCCCTGTCGCCATTCGACAGCAGTCTGACGGTTGATCTATTTTTACTAACTTGTTTTATATCTTCTGTCTGGGAAAACATTTTTTTTCCATGCCTTTTTTTCAATACCCAAGGTGATGTTCATTCGGGTCCCATTTCTTTCACTGTATTTAGGTCGCTTTGGAGTCTCTTCGATTTCTCCTTCGTCATGTGCTCCTCCTTATCATCCTTTCTTCTTTTCGTCTCTAGTAATTCTTGAAGAAAATGCTGAGTCTTATCTTGGGTTTTCTAAGCAGATGCCTCTCATCATTTGTCGGTCCACTTTTTAGCTGCTTTTTACTTCTTGTGTTTCTTTACTTAATTTTTTACTGAAGTTTAACATCTTCTGTGAGTGTACATCAGCTTCAGTCGCTGTTCTGGCTCTTGTACATTTAACTTTTCTTTCTCTTCTAATCCTTCCATTTTATTGTTTTTTCCACATATTTGTCATGGTCTTGAAGTCTTAGCCTTTCCCTCGTTCCATCTCTTTGTATACAACGGACTTCCACTTGATTCGTATTCCTTGACCTTCTTGCTGGTATAAATCTCTATGTGAATCCCCTACATAATATGAGCAGCCCTTTTTTGTGAAGGGGAAAATCTCTAGAGCAATATATTGCTGTAAATAGGTAAAGGAATGGTGGTTGACATCTTTTTATTAATAGCAGATAATGACGACATGTTGAAGAGAAAAGAGATACATTTAACACCGGAGAATCATTGTTGATGGAGACGCATCGCCTACAAGTTACTTTTTTCATTCCACTTCGACTTATCTCTCTCCTGCTTCTACCGTCTCCAATATTCATCCTCTGCATTGGATTGAAAAAGCCAATAAAGATTCTCATGTGTTACACATGTGTCTAATTCTTTCAGTTGGGTACCTACGTACTACCTGTGATGTGTGTGTACTCACCTAATTGTGGTTGCAGGGGTCGAGACGTATCTAATGGCCCCGCTTCTTCACTGACCGCTACTAGGTCCTCTCTCTCCCTGCTCCATGAGCGTTATCATGTGTAGGTGTACTCACCTAGTTGTGGTTGCAGGGGTCGAGTCAAAGACGTGTGTGTGTGTGTGTGTGTGTGTGTGTGTGTGTGTGTGTGTGTACTCACCTATTTGTACTCACCTATTTGTGGTTGCAGGGTCGAGTCATAGCTCCTGGCCCCGCCTCCTCACTGATTGCTACTAGGTCCTCTCTCTCCCTGCTCCATGAGCTTTATCAAACCTAGTCTTAAAACTATGTATGGTTCCTGCCTCCACTATGTCGCTTTCCAAGCTATTCCACTTCCTGACAACTCTATGACTGAAGAAATACTTCCTAACATCCCTTTGACTCATAGGAGTCTTCAACTTCCAATTGTGACCCCTTGTTTCTGTGTCCCCTTTTGGAACATCTTGTCTCTGACCACCTTATCTATTCCTCGCAGTATTTTATATGTCGTTATCATGTCTCCCCTAACCCTCCTGTCCTCTAGTGTCGTCAGGCCGATTTCCCTTAACCTTTCTTCGTAGGACAATCCCCTTAGCTCTGGGACTAGTCTTGTTGCAAACCTTTGCACTTTCTCTAATTTCTTGACGTGCTTGACCAGGTGTGGGTTCCAAACTGGTGCTGCATACTCCAGTATGGGCCTGACGTATATGGTATACAGAGTCTTGAATGATTCCTTGGTGAGGTATTGGAACGCTATTCTTAGGTTTGCCAGCCGCCCGTATGCTGCAGCAGTTATCTGATTGATGTGGAATCAGGAGATGTGCTCGGTATTATACTCACCCCAAGATCTTTTTCTTTGAGTGAGGTTTGCAGTCTTTGGCCACCTAGACTATACTCTGTCTGCGGTCTTCTTTGCCCTTCCCCGATATTCATGACTTTACATTTGGCAGGGTTAAATTCAAGGAGCCAGTTACTGGACCAGGCTTGCAGCCTGTCCAGGTCTCTTTGTATTCCTGCCTGATCCTCGACTGATTTGATTCTTCTCATTAACTTCACATCATCTGCAAACAGGGACACTTCTGAGTCTATCCCTTCCGTTATGTCATTCACATATACCAAAAACAGTACAGGTCCTAGGACTGACCCTTGTGGAACTCCACTCGTCACAGGTGCCCACTCTGACATCTCGTCACGTACCATGACTCGTTGTTGCCTCCCTGTCAGATATTCTCTGATCCATTGCAGTGCTTTTCCTGTTACGTGTGCCTGATCCTCTAGCTTTTGCATTAATCTCTTGTGAGGAACTGTGTCGAACGCCTTCTTGCAGTCCAAAAATGCAGTCTATCCACCCCTCTCTCTCGTGTCTTACTTCTGTTACCTTGTCATAAAACTGCAGTAGGTTTGTGACACAGGATTTTCCTTCCCTGAAACCATGCTGGTTGTCGTTTATAAGCTTGTGTCTTTCTAGGTGCTCCACCATTCTCCTCCTGATGATCTTCTCCATGACTTTGCATACTATACACGTCAGTGACACAGGTCTGTAGTTTAATGCCTCGTGTCTGTCTCCTTTCTTAAAATTGGGACTACATTTGCCATCTTCCACGCCTCAGGTAGTTGCCCAGTTTCAATGGATGTGTTGAAGATTTGTGTTAGTGGCACACAACATCTCTGCTCCCTCTCTAAGGACCCACGGATAAATGTTGTCCGGTCCCACCGCTTTGAGGTATCGAGTTCACATAGCAGCTTCTTCACCTCCTCCTCGGTTGTGTGTATTTCATCCAGCACTTGTTGGTATACCTCCCTATTCTGAATTCCTGGAGTCCTTCCTGTCTCCTGTGTAAATATTCTTTAAATCTCATGTTGAGCTCCTCACATACCTCTTGGTCGTTTCTTGTGAACTCCCCACCTTCCTTTCTCAGCCTGATTACCTGGTCCTTGACTGTTGTTTTCCTCCTGATGTGGCTATACAGCAGCTATATCATTTTCATATTGTCGCTGAGCCTCCCTTCTTACCTGTGCATATTCGTTTCTGGCTCTTCGGCTAATCTCTTTATTTTCCTGGGTCCTTTGTCTTCTGTACTTTTTCCATTCTCTATTACACTTACTTTTTGCCTCCCTACACCTCTGGGTGAACCAAGGACTCGTTCTGGTCTTCCCATTACTTCTGTTTCCCTTGGGGACAAACCTCTCCTCTGCCTCTTTGCATTTGGTTGTCACATATTCCATCATTTCTTTTACTGGTTTTCCTGCCAATTCTCTCTCCCACTGAACGTCTTGTAGGAAGTTCCTCATGCCTGTGTAGTCCTCCCTTTTGTAGTTTCGTTTCTCCCTTCCTATTCCTGCTCCCCTCTCCACTTGTAGCTCAACTATATAATCAAAACACAGAACCAAATGATCACTAGCTCCAAGGGGCCTTTCATACGTGATATCCTCGATGTCCGAACTACTCAAGGTGAATACTAGGTCGAGTCTTGCTGGATCATCCCCACCTCTCTCTCTGGTAGTGTCTCTAACATGTTGATGCATGAGGTTTTCCAGTACCACATCCATCATCTTGGCTCTCCATGATTCAGGACCCCCATGGGGCTCCAGGTTTTCCCAATCAATCTCTTTGTGATTGAAATCACCCATAACTAGTAACTTTGCTCTCCCCATGTGGGCTCTTCTGGCTACCTCGGCTAGTGTGTCTACCATTGCTCTGTTGCTCTCGTCGTATTCTTCTCTTGGCCTCCTGCAGTTCTGTGGCGGGTTGTACATTACAGCAATTACCACCTTATGGCCCTCAGACTGAATTGTTCCTACTATGTAGTCCCTTTCACCCATTCCATCCATTCCTTCCACTTCCTCAAATCCCCACCTGTTCTTAATGAGCAGTGCAACTCCTCCTCCCCCTCTGCTCCCTCTATCTTTCCTGAGGATTTGATATCCGGGTGGAAAGATTGCATCTGTTATCATCCTGGTGAGTTTCGTTTCTGTGAGTGCTATTATGTCTGGGGATGTCTCCTTTATTCTTTCATGCCACTCTCACATTTATTTGTTATACCATCTGCATTTGTATACCAAACCTTTAACTTCTTTTCTAAAACCGTAGTCTGGGGGTATGTTGGGGTTGGGAAAGTGGAGATCTGATGGGGAACTATGGGTGGTTGGTGGAAGGTGGAGTTTGTAATGAGGTGGGTGGAATCATTGGGTATGGCATGTGTGTTTTGGGTTAGGTTGTTTGGTTGCATTGGGGTTGTCCAGGTTGGGAACATCTGAAGGTGGTTGTGTTAGAGCTTCCTCCTGAGTCTGGGTTCTCCTGTCCATCTCTTTTTCCTCCTTTTGTCTCTGTACCCTCTCTTTCAGTTTCTGTCTTTCTTCCCGTGTTCTGTCGCGGTCGAGATACACCCTCCGGTACTCTGACATATCCCTTAGTCTTGCTTTCTCCTGCAGGATCCTGTTTCGAGTCAATTCTGCTTTGAAAATTACTTTGACTGGCCGGATTCTTCCTCTTGCAAACTCCCTATTCTCAGAAAATTTGCCAGCTCGGTCATGTCATCTTCTCCTATTGCTTTCATGATGTTTTCAATCGCATTTTCTCCCCTTGTCTTCTTGCTTCATAAGTTTCCCTTCAGCTTCCTGGAGCCCGTAAACAAAGACTGATCTCTCTCTTACATTCTCCCACTGCCTATCCCTATGTAACCCTGATTCGATTTAGTTGCCTCCATTGCAGCTTTCCTTTCTTCAATCTCTTCACTGTCTGTTATCCCTTGGCCCAGTGGCCTGTCGCTTTCCCTTCTTAACTTTCCCTGTGCACTGCTGTGGTCTGTTAGGGCTTCTACGTATAGCTTAGCTCTCCTTTTACTACACCCTCGATTGTTCCTGATGTGATCCTCTCTTTCTCTCGGGCTCCACGATGGTCTGATATAGCCTCTGCATACAGTTTCACTCCGTTCTCTACAGTCCTCTTCTTTGTGACTGAGGTAGCAGTTTCTGATACCATGTCACATTGCTTTTTAGTTCATTAGGCTGTTTCAAATTTTTCAGTTCTTCTTCTAATCTCTGTATCTTAGCCTCTGCTGTTGTGACTTGCTTCTCCCACTTCCTGCTTTCTGCAGCTATCCTCTCCTCCATTATCTTGCTTTCTGCAGCTATCCTCTCCTCCATTATCTTGCTTTCTGCAGCTATCCTCTCCTCCATTTTCATGCTAAGCTCCTCTAGCTTCCTTCCCCACTCATGTTCCCTTTTCATGAGCTCTGCTGCCAATCTTCCTTTGCAGACTCATCCTCCAGTCGCCTGGTTTTCCGTCCTGCTCTCTGGGACCCCATTTTTTATTTTTATTTTTAAGATGCCACAGAGTGAAAAACTATGTATTTCTGTGTGGTTGTTTTGTGGTGTGATTGCCTGAGTGTTTGTGTGGGGGTGGAGGGAGGGAGAGGAGAAACTGAAGACAGTGGGGAAATGGAAGAGAGGTGGGGAGGGGGAAAGAGGGGGGATTATGCGGAGAGAGTGAAGGAGGGAGAAGCAGAGGTGGAGAGAGAATGGGAGAGGGAGAGGGGGAGGAGGTGGGTGAGAGAGGGGGTTCAGGGAAGGGATTGGGGGAGAGGTGGGTGGAGGGAGCAGGGGGAAATAGTGTGTGTGGGCCTGTGTGTGTGTGTTAGTTTTGTGTGTACTCACCTAGTTGTACTCACCTAGTTGTGGTTGCAGGGGTCGAGTCAAAGCTCCTGGCCCCGCCTCTTCACTGGCCGCTACTGGGTCACTCTCCCTGCGCCATAAGCTTTATCATACCTCTGCTTAAAGCTATGTATAGAGCCTGCCTCCACTACATCGCTTCCTAAACTATTCCACTTCCCGACAACTCTGTGACTGAAGAAATACTTCCTAACATCTCTGTGATTCATCTGAGTCTTCAACTTCCATCTGTGTCCCCTTGTTGTTGTGTCCCATCTCTGGAACATTCTGTCTCTGTCCACTTTGTCAATTCCTCTCAGTATCTTATATGTTGTTATCATGTCTCCCCTATCTCTCCTGTCCTCCAGTGTCGTCAGGTCCATTTCCCTTAACCTCCCTCGTAGGACATACCCTTAGCTCGGGACTAGTCTTGTTGCAAACCTTTGCACTTTCTCGAGCTTCTTCACATGCTTGGCTAGGTGTGGGTTCCAAACTGGTGCTGCATACTCCAATATGGGCCTAACGTACACAGTGTACAGGGTCCTGAACGATTCTTTATTAAGATGTTGGAATGCTGTTCTTAGGTTTGCTAGGCGCCCATATGCTGCAGCAGTTATTTGGTTGATGTGCGCCTCAGGAGATGTGTCTGGTGTTATACTCACCCCAAGATCTTTTCCTTGATTGAGGTTTGCAGTCTCTGGCCCCTAGGCTGTACTCCGTCTGCGGTCTTCTTTGCCCTTCCCCAATCTTCATGACTTTGCACTTGGTGGGGTTGAACTCCAGGAGCCAGTTGCTGGACCAGGCTTGCAGGCTGTCCAGATCCCTTTGTAGTTCTGCCTGGTCCTCGTCCGATTGAATTCTTCTCATCAACTTCACATCATCTGCAAACAGGGACACTTCGGAGTCTATTCCTTCCGTCATGTCGTTCACAAATACCAGAAACAGCACTGGTCCCAGGACTGACCCCTGTGGAACCCCGCTCGTCACCGGCGCCCACTCTGACACCTCGCCACGTACCATGACTCGCTGTTCTCCCTGACAGGTATTCCCTGATCCAATGTAGTGCCTTCCCTGTTACCCCTGCCTGGTCCTCCAGCTTCTGCACTAATCTCTTGTGGGAACTGTGTCAAACGCCTTCTTACAATCCAAGAATATGCAATCTACCCACCCCTCTCTCTCTTGCCTTATCGCTGTCACCCTGTCGTAGAACTCCAGTAGGTTTGTGACACAGGATTTCCCCTCCCTGAAACCGTGTTGGCCGTCGTTGATAAGCTCATTCCTTTCTAGGTGCTCAACCACCCTTCTCCTGACTATCTTCTCCATGACCTTGCATACAATACATGTCAGTGACACTGGTCTGTAGTTTAGTGCTACGTTCCTGTCTCCTTTTTAAAAATTGGAACTACATTTGCTGTCTTCCAAACCTCAGGTAGTTGCCCTGTTTCGATAGATGTGTTGAAGATCGTTGTTAGGGGTACACATAGCTCCTCTGCTCCTCTCAGGACCCATGGAGAGATGTTATCTGGCCCCATCGCCTTTGAAGTATCTAGCTCGCTTAGTAGCCTCTTCACTTCCTCCTCATTTGTGTGTATTGTGTCCAGCACTTGATGGTGTACCCTACCTCTCCTCCTTTCTGGAGGCCCTTCTATCTCCTCTGTGAACACCTCTTTGAATCTCATGTTGAGCTCCTCACACACTTCCCGGTCATTTCTTGTGACCTCCTCCTACCTTCCTCAGCCTGATCACCTGGTCCTTGACTGTTGTTCTCCTCCTGATGTGGCTGTACAGCAGCTTTGGGTCAGATTTGGCTTTCGCTGCTATGTCATTCTCGTACTGTCTTTGGGCCTCCTTCTGATCTGTGCATATTCATTTCTGGCTCTACGACTGCTCTCCTTATTCTCCGGGGTTCTTTGCCTTCTGTACCTCTTCCATTCCCTTGCACACTTGGTTTTGGCTTCCCTGCACCTTTGGGTGAACCATGGGCTCATCCTGTCTTTTTCGCTTCTCCTGTTACCCTTGGTATAAACCTCTCCTCAGCTTCCTTGCAAATTGTTGTCATATATTCCATCATCTCGTCTACTGACTTCCTGCCATCTCTCTGTCCCACTGAACTCTGTGCAGGAAGTTCCTCATGCCCACATAGTCACCTTTCTTGTAGCTTGGCTTCATTTGTGCAGCCCTTCCTGCTTCCCCTCCACTTGTAACTCTACTATGTATTCGGGAAAATTAGAACCATATGATCACTGGCCCCAAGGGGCTTTCATGTGTGATGTCCTCAATATCTGCACTACTCAGGGTGAATACTAGGTCCAGTCTCGCTGGTTCGTCATTTCCTCTCTCTCTGGTAGTGTCCCTTACGTGTTGGTACATGAGATTTTCCAGTACCACCTCCAGCATCTTAGCCCTCCACGTTTCTTTTGGGCCCCCCTGTGGCTCCAAGTTCTCCCAATCAATTTCCTTATGGTTGAAGTCACCCATGATCAGTAGCTTCGCCCTGCTCGCGCGAGCCCTTCTGGCCACTTCTGCCAGAGTGTCAATATCGCTCTGTTACTCTCATCATACTCTTGCCTTGGCCTCCTGCTGTTCTGTGGTGGGTTATACATCACTGCAATTACCACCTTGGGACCTCCAGACCGTAGCATCCCTACTATGTAATCCCCAGCTTCTCCTCCGTCTCCTCTCTCCATCTCGTCAAAATCCCATCGGTTTTTGATCAGCAGTCCACCCTCCACCCCTCTGTTCCCTCTGTCTTTCCTCAGGATCTGGTATCCCATTGGAAAGATGGATCTGTTATCATACCTGTGAGCTTGGTTTCTGTGAGAGCTATTATGTCCGGTGATGCCTCATTGACTCTTTCGTGCCACTCATCCCACTTATTTGTTATTCCATCAGCATTGGTGTACCATACCTTCAGTTTCCTCTCTACTACTGTGTTTTGGGGGTCTGTGAGGGTGGGGGACCTGGTGGTGTACTGTGGGATTCTATAGTGGAGTGTTGGGTGGGGGCTGAGATTGTTGGTTGTAGTTTGTGTTGGGATAGTGTGCTTGGTTGTTGGGTGTTTGGGATGGTTCTGTGTGTCTTGTTCTTGTTGCTCCGCCCTGCTCTGGTTGTCCTCTACTGATTCTGTCCTTGTCCCTCCTCCTCGCTCCTTTCGCCTTTGTGTCCTCTCCCTCAGCTGCTGTCGTTCTGTTTTTGTTCTGTCCCGGTCTAGGAACACCCTCCTGTATTCTTCCGTTTCCTTCAATCGTGGTTTCTCTTGGAGGATTCTGTCTCTCTCTGTTTCTGTCCTGAGAATCAGCTTGAGCGGTCGTTTTCTCCCCTTCGAGTACCCCTATTCTCTGAAAATTTACAATCTCGACATATCTTCTTCACCTATTTCTTTGAGTATGCTCTCAATCTCCTTTCTTTCTGCCTGCCGTCTTTCAGTGTGTCCTTCCCTCACTCTCCTTCAGCCCATGAATAAACACTGCCTTTGCCCTCTCCTCCTCCCATTGCCTTTCCCTCTGCAGCTCAGGCTCCTGTTTCTCCCTTCTTTTTCCTGTTGCTCTTGGTGGCATGATCGTTCCTCTGCATTTGCCCTATTCCCTCTCCACCTGCTCTCAGCTGCTCACCCTCTTCGCTCCTTGGCCCTGCTTGGTAGGCAGATACGGCCATAGCGTAAGTTACATCTTCCTTCCCGATGGGCCCCTTGATGCTGTGTCTTTACTGGTCAATACCCCTGTAACCTGCTTCAGCCTGTTTACCTCATCTTCTAGGCCCCTTATCCTGGCTACTGCATCTTCAGCTTGTGCCTCCCAGTTCTTCTTCTCCTCCTCCAACCTCTTTTCCAGTTTCACAGAAAGCTCTCTCTCCATCTTTGCAGAAAGCTCTCTAGTTTTCTCTCCACTCTTGTTCCATCCTTTTGCACTGCTCTTTCATCCATTCTTCCTTACCAGAGCCGTTCTCCTCTGGACCCTGGGTCCTCGAGTCCCTACCACCATTTTTTTTTTTTTTTTTTTTTTTTGGGGGAGTGCAAGAGGAAGGGGAGAGGTAGATACAGAGAGAGAGGGGGATTAGGGGACTAGAGAGAAAAGGGAGACAGGTAGAGATGGGGAGAGAGAGGATTTGGGTACTAGAGGGAGAAGGGGGAGGGAATGGTGGAGAAGGAGAGATATGCAGAGGTGGGGAGAAGAGAGAGAGGATTTGGGGACTAGGAGAGGGGAGGGAAGGGAGAGAAAGTGAGATAAGAAGAGAGGGAGAGATGGGGGAGGGAGATGGGGAGAGAGGGATGGGTAGAGGGAGAGAGATGGGGAGAGAGAGAGAGATGATTTGGGGGACTAGAGGGAGAAGGGTGGAGGAGAGATATGCAGAGGTGGGGAGAGAGAGAGAGAGAGAGGATTCGGGGACCAGGAGAAGGGGGGAGGGAAGGGTAGAGAAAGAGAGCTAAGAGAGGGAGAGATGGGGAGGGAGGGAGAGCTGGGGAGGGAGGGAGAGCTGGGGAGAGATGGATGGGGAGAGGGAGAGAGATGGGGAGACAGATGAGAGAGGGAGAGCTGGGGAGAGGGAGAGGAGAGATGGGGAGAGAGATGGGGCAAGAGAGAGAGATAGGGAGAGAGAGAGAGGTGGGAAGAGAGAGATGGGGATATAGTGTGTGAGATAGTGAGTGTGTGTGAGAGGAGAGATTGAATGTGAGTGTGTGAGTGTGAGAGTGTAAGAGAGGGGGAGAGAGTCAGGGGGCAAGGGAGTGTGTGAGGTAGAGTGAGAGGTAGAGTGAGAGTGTAGGGAAGTGGGTGGGTGGAAGAGCGGAAAGGTCTGGGAAGGGAGAGGGGATGAGTGAGGGGAGGTGATAGAGGCAGGGAATGGTGGTAGGGGGCTGTCTACCACGTTAGTCGTTATGTATCCTTACTGTCCTTATGTACCACGTATGTACTGCCAATGTACCCAATCCCTTGGTTTCCTTGTC
Organism: Cherax destructor; assembly: GCA_009830355.1. Taxonomy (NCBI): domain Eukaryota; kingdom Metazoa; phylum Arthropoda; class Malacostraca; order Decapoda; family Parastacidae; genus Cherax; species Cherax destructor. Next base: position 28,843 of record WNWK01016183.1, read on the forward strand.
ACTGTCTATGTGAGCTTAGAATTACTATCAGTTGAATTATTATTGTATGTATGGATTATTATTGTATGTATGTATGTGTGTATGTGTATGTGTGTGTGTGTGTGTTAGTTTTGTGTGTGTGTGCACGTTAGTTTTGTGTGTGTTAGTTTTGTGTGTGTGTGTGTTAGTTTTGTGTGTGTGTGTGTGTTAGTTTTTTTTTTTTGTGTGTGTGTGTTAGTTTTGTGTGTGTATGTATGTGTGTGTGTGTATGTTTGTGTGTGTATGTATGTGTGAATAGTAGTGGTGAAATTGTGTGTTATGGTGTATGGGTGTGTATGTGGAGTTTGCGAGTGACACGTTGTCTGCAGTGCTTCTCTACCTGGCCTGCCCTGACACACCTGACCTACCAGTTAATGTGTGTGTGTGTGTGTGTGTGTGGAACTATATGTGTGTGGATTTATTGTGTGAAAAGTAGTGGTGAAATTGTGTTATGTGTATGAGTGGTATGTGAGGTCTGCGAGTAACACGTAGTCTACAGTGCTCCTCTACCTGGCCTGACCTGACACACCTGATCTACCAGTTAATGTATTCTATGATTCACCTGTCTGCTCGCCCTTTTCTACTAGAAATTACCAATTGCTATTTGTTACTGAGTACTTGATATCCTATTCCTTATCTTACTATGAGAGTTGACCGTTCACAATCAGCTTAGCGGTTAGGTAATTGGAACTTACTCCCGACACCCCGAAAATCACGCATAGGTGAATACTTGCGATGCGATGCAGCTGTCCAGCGTGTAGTATCCTGTAGATTGTCCAACTCGATGTGATGTTCTGGCGTATATCCACTTTCGTTTCTTGTCGATATATAATATAACCTATTCACTGAATTTCTTTCGCTTGTCACATATTAATTTCACTTTATTATCTAGGGTGACACACGTGGCAACGTCGCCTGGAGCACACTAGGCTCACTGATCCCGCCTCCAAATATTTATTTCTAGATCACTTATAAAATTATGGCTCTCCCCACACTTATGTGGCTCAGGGCAACTCGTAAATCACTTCAAGGGTTGTTCACTACCCTGACACACTTGATAACCCCTGCAGTACCCTGGTGTAGCCCTCAAAAACACTTATTTGCACAGAAACCTACAAGTTGCGACTGACCCGCACGGCGTCCCTACTGTGTGTGTGTGTGTGTGTGCAAGTCAGCGCCACCTATGACTAAGATGTCAAACGGCAAGTGTTACGGACTTTGTGACAAGAAAGAATATGTTTCCAATCTGTACTTATTGTCCGTGACTTAATGACCAGACTCCACCTGTCTCATGGGAAGGATAATAAGCATCTCTGTGCTTCATTAGACTCTTTTGTATTTTGTTGTGATTTTTCTCGCGTGTACGCACACACACAGGATCCATACGTAGCTTTAAGATGAGGTACGATAAAGCTCTTGGAGCAGAGAGAGAGAGTAGACCTAGTAGCTACCAGCGAAAAGGCGGGGCCAGGAGCAATGAGTCGACCCCTGCAAACACAAATAGGTGCGTCCACACACACACACACACACACGCCCCCGGTGGCCTAGTGGGTAAAGCTCTTGCTTCACGCACGGAGGGGCCGGGTTCAATTCCCGGTGGGGCAGAAACATTTCGAAGTGTTTCCTTACATACACATACACACACACATATATACAACAGGCCTAGTGTCTAATTGACATGTGCCTAGGACAAAATGGTAACTAACACACACACACACACACACATACACACACACACACACACACACACACACAGGTCTCAATTTCTTGCAGACAGGATTTACTCATCACAGAAAAAATTCTACACTGAAAATATGAAAAACATATTTCGATTGGAATGCAAATATACTGCCGACCCCCCTAAAAAACGGAGGGGGGGGTAAAGCCAACTAAAAATGGAAAACATTGAAGCCTACCTATTCATTTTTTCTCAAGAAGTAATATTACCAGCAGAAAAAAAAAAAAGTTTTGCTGCTGAGATAAGCCAAGCTGGAACAAAATTTAGAGCTCCTTTATGGCTGACTCAAATGGCTCCAGTTCAAAGTTTAGGACTAGAATATTTAAAACGGCGAGCATTAAAATGTGTGGTGGTGGTGGAATGTGTGTGGGTAGGTATGTTTCTTCAAAGTTAGTGCCTCTTAGTGTGTGTGTGTGTGTGTGTGTGTGTGTGTGTGTGTGTGTGTGTGTGTGTGTGTGTGTTTGTGTGTGTGTGTGTGTGTGTTTGTGTGTGTGTGTGTGTGTGTGTGTGTGTGTTTGTGTGTGTGTGTGTGTGTGTGTGTGTGTGTGTGTTTGTGTGTGTGTGTGTGTGTTTGTGTGTGTGTGTGTGTGTGTGTGTTTGTGTGTGTGTGTGTGTGTGTGTGTGTGTGTTTGTGTGTGTGTGTGTGTGTTTGTGTGTGTGTGTGTGTTTGTGTGTGTGTGTGTGTGTGTTTGTGTGTGTGTGTGTTTGTGTGTGTGTGTGTGTGTGTGTTTGTGTGTGTGTGTGTGTGTGTGTGGGTGTGTGTGTGTATGTGTGTGTGTGTGTGTGTGTGTGTGTTTGTGTGTGTGTGTGCGTGTGTGTGTGTGCGTGTGTGTTGTTGTGTGTATGTTTGTGTGTGTGTGTTCGTATGTATGTGTATGTATATATGTGTGTGTGTGCGTGTGTGTGGGTGTGTGTATGTTTGTGTGTGTGTGTTCGTATGTATGTGTATGTATATATGTGTGTGTACTCACCTGTATGTAGTTGCAGGGGTCAAACTCACAGCTCCTGGCCCAGCCTCTTGACTTTCCAATTGGTTACCTTTATCTGGATTTATCATATATCATTACTCATCAACGAACTATTTCTGCCTCTTATCCACAGCTTTCTAGTCTTGTGCTTCTACCAGTCTGCCGGGGAAAGCCCACGGAAACACGCTCAGCAAGGTCCGAGGCAGGTTGACCCGACGATAAAGAAGAAACACATTAATCATCATTCAATCCATCACTGTCAAAATAATACCTCACTTAATTCGTTTAATAAAATTAACAAACTAGCACCTAAACAGCCCACAACTAATCCGAACCTTCATTAATGTAAGATATGCCAGCATTCTCAGATTATTTCAGTGAAACTATTTTTTTTTTAATTTATTCATTAAATTTGGTAAATTTGCACTCAGTCCAAAAAGCTAATCTGAATTTTCCTTTTCTTTAGAAACATTAGAAAGTTTGAATGCGTCCAGGAGAGGCATTTTTAAGTTAGAGTACAGAAAACATACCAAGTCATTTTGTAAATAAAATTAGAAAATTTTCTCCTTTGTAATCCAGTAATAGTTCGATTTTTTTCCCTTGAAATAAAATACATTACGACTGAATGGTTGAAGCAGATCAACACACCCAGACTCACGTTATGACAACCAATATTTCAATTTACTGCATGGTGTTGGTAGATTGATACCAACACAATAATAATACTAATAATATCAATAATAATCTTAATAATAATAATCTTTATTTCTACATGTACCATGTATACAGACATCAGTTACATACTATATAGAAAGCCTCTTGTTATACAGAGCATTTCCGGGCAAATTAGGCTAATTTTTGTACTCCAGAATGCAACCCAATCAGGTACACTCAGGTAACACTCAAGTACGGTGTCTTGAGGAAACACGCCCGAATGTTTCCACTCGTACGTGGGATCGAATCAAGGACCTCAATGTGTGGGCTGAGAGCTTTAGCAACCGAGCTACGAGACACAGTTCAAAAGAAATCAGAACCTTATTCCAAGTACGATAAACAAACGTTTGAAAGCTTAAAGACGACGAAAGAAGCATTCAACAACGAAGAAAAAAAATATTACTGCTTTCATAGGTATTCCCTTTTGCGGGATACCTAAATAGTAGAGTTGAAAAGCGTATAAAAATAAGAGAAAATAAGGGAACTCTTGTAAATGTGCCTCAAAGGATCAGGACATGAGATGGATCCTTACAACGGGCAAGGGATCAAGTTGCAATGTATCATTGGTCCATGGGATCAGGAACCTTGTACCACTGCTTCAAGGTATCGGGTAGGTTGCAAACTAGTCTAAGGGTTTAGGCATCTTCCACTGGTCTAAAGGATTAGGAACCTTGTACCACTGATGCAATGAATCAGGCAGTTTGCACCACCGGTCTAAGGAATCAGGCGCCTTCACCACTGGCTTAAGGGATCAGGTGCTTTGTATCACAGGTCCGAGAGATCAGACACCTAGTGCAAACGACCAGGCACCTTGTGTCACAGGTCAGAGGGATCAGGCACCTTGTACCACTGGCGTAAGGGATCACAACAGCGACGGGAGCCTTGTAGTGCTGGTCCGAGCGTTAATTTGGCCATGTTGCTTGGTATTGGTGGGGTCATCCATCCGGCTCACGCCAGGAGGCAGAGTGTGTCGGGGCTGTCAGATTTTACGTTCCAGTTCCTGTTGCACTCTATTAATAGGCAACATTATTTCCCAGCCAGTTTAAATAAGAAGGAAAGTGACATTTGAGATTAATTTTGCTCTGTGTGTGTATATGTGGAGCTATTTGTTTTTGAAGAGAACGAATCTCAAATTCTGTAATTGCCTCCTAACTTACCGCATGCCGGAGTTACTTCCTATAGTTTCGTGGAGCCCACTGTCTTACCTATTCTTGAAATTATGTAAGTAGCGTGCCTCCACTACTTCTTTCTACTAGGTCATGCAGCTTGCTGATTACCTTAAGGCTGATGAAACTCCCCAACTGTGCTTTCTTGAAGCCCAAGAATATGCAGGGCTGCCCATCCCCCACCCCATCCTTTCTGTCTCTCTTTTTCCTGCTTCACTTCTGTTACTTTCTCATAGAATTCCAGCAGGTTTTTGAGACAATATTTGCCATTTCTAAACCCGTACTGGTCATTGTTTATGAAACAATATTTTTCTCCATGTGATGCACCACTCTCCTGATTATCTTCTCCATTACTTTCACAGTATTCACGTCAGTGATATTGGTCAACAGTTTAATATTTCTCGTCTGTCTCCTTTCATAAATATTTCGACTACATTCTGCTGCCTTCCAGAGTACTGGCAGTTGTCCTATATACACTGACATGTTGTAGATTTTATCTAGTGGTTAAGACAGGCTTCTGCTTCCCCTCGCAAAATACATGTCTGGAGCCATTGCTTTTCAATGTATGCAGCTTGCTGCAAAGTCTTGAGTGTATGGAGTCCAGGATCTGTTAGTGGAACTCTTTCTTTCTGACGCTCTAGAGTTTCCCGGTATTTACTAAGTGTGTGAGTGTATGTGTGTATTCACCAGTTGTGCGTAAACTTTCTGCCCACTCAGACGCTATTACACACACTCTTAGAATGTGTTCTGTCTCCTTCCAGCACTTCCTCGCCCAAGCAAGTTATACTCGTGGTTCATTTACGCCTCTTGTGTGTGTGTGATTACAGATTTTAAATGACTGAGTTGAGCTTACAGGTGATGAAATCTGGTTCATTAGTGCGACTGCTAACTGGCATAAATTAGTGCATTTATATTTACGCTTCAACTTTAATGGTATCCCGTTCTAATGTGTTGCTGTCAGCTTATCCCCTTCCTGACGCCTCCTTGATACTGCTCCTCAAATGAAGAGGTTTTCACATCTCCCTTTCTTCTTCTTCTTCTTCTTCTTCTTCTTCTTCTTCTTCTTCTTCTTCTTCTTCTTCTTCTTCTTCTTCTTCTTCTTCTTCTTATTATTATTATTATTATTATTATTATTATTATTATTATTATTATTATTATTATTATTAATATTATTATTAATATTATTATTATTATTATTATTATTATTATTATTATTATTATTATTATTATTATTATTATTATTATTATTATTATTATTATTATTATTATTATTATTATTATTATTATTATTATTAATATTATATTCACAGTGAAGCAATTTACCCACTGGATAAGTGGCTTCAATTATTTGAATCAAGAGCCTTTAACTAGCATAAGGAATCCCTAGAGAATGGTACTTGACGCTGAGCCTCGCCTGACGTCAACTTTATTTTGATTTTCACCTGGTAAAGGCGAAAGTCTTGTCAACCTTGTCAGTTCACTGGAATGTTTTAATGCCTTGATAATATCACTACTATATTTATGTGCGTGCTCATCGAATACATACTTGTCTAGCTGTTTATTTGGAGTCTACCTGGAGAGAATTCCAGGGGTCAACGCCCCGCGCCCGGTCTGTGACCAGGCCTCCTGTTGGACCAGAGCCGATCAACCAGGCTGTTACTTCTGGCCGCACGCAGTCCAACGTACGAACCACAGCCCGGCTGATCGGGTATCGACTTGAGGTGCCTGTCCAGTGCCTGCTTGAAGACAGCCAGGGGTTTGTTGGTAATCCCCCTGATGTATGCTGGGAGGCAGTTGAACAATCTTGGGCCCCTGACACTTATTGTGTTGTCCCTCAACGTGCTAGTGGCACACCTGCTCTTCATTGGGGGATGTTACACGCCTGCCGAGTCTTTTTGCTTTCGTAGGGAGTGATTTTTGTGTGCAAGTTTGGTACTAAGCCCTCGAGAATTTTCCATGTGTATAAATAATGTAGTATCTCTCCCGCCTGCGTTCTAGAGAGTACAGGTTTAGGAACTTCAAGCGTTCCCAGTTGAGGTGGTTTATCGCACTTATGCGTGCGGTGAAGGTTCTCTGCACATTTTCAAGGTCAGCAATTTCACCCGCCTTGAAAGGTGCGTTAGGTACAGCAATATTCCAGCCTAGATAGAACAAGCGATCTGTAAAGTGTCAACACGGGGTTGGCATCCCTGGTTTTGAAGGTTCTCATTATCCATCCTGTCATTTTTCGAGCAGATGCAATTGCTACTTTGTTATGGTCCTTGAAGGTGAGATCCTCTGACATGATCACTCCCAGGTCTTTGACTTAGTTTTTTGCTCTATTGTGTGGTTGGAATTTGTTTTGTACTCCCATGAGATTTTAATTTCTTCACGTTTTCCGTATCTTAGTAATTGAAATTTCTCATCATTGAACTTCATATTGTTTTCTGCAGCCCATTTAAAGATTTGGTTTATGTCTGCTTGGAGTCTTGCAGTGTCTTCAACGGTGGACACTGTCATACAGATTCGGGTGTCATCTGCAAAGGAAGACACAGCACTGTGGCTTATATCCCTGTCAATGTCTGATAGAGGATGAAGAATAGGATGGGAGCAAGTACTGTGCCTTGTGGAACAGAGCTTTTCACAGTAGCTGCCTCAGACTTTACTCTGTTGACTACTACTCTTTGTGTTCTACATGTTAGGAAATTATAGATCCATCTACCAACTTTTCCTGTTATTCCTTTATCACGCATTTTGTGTGCTATTACACCATGGTCACACTTGTCAAAGGCTTTTGCAAAATCTTGTATATAACATCTGCATTTTGTTTATCTTCTAGAGCATCCAGGACCTTGTCGTAGTGGTCCAGTTGTTGGAACAGACAGGAGCGGCCTGCTCTAAACCCATGCTGTCCTGGGTTGTGCAATTGATGGGTATCAAGATGGGTGGCGATCTTGCTTCTTAGAACCCTTTCAAAGATTTGTATGATATGGGACGTTAGCGCAATTGGTCTGTAGTTCTTTGCTATTGCTTTACTGCCCCTTTGTGGAGCGGGGCTATGTCTGTTGTTTTTAGTAGCTGCGGGACGATCCCAGTGTCCATGCTCCTCTCCATAGGATGTTAAAAGCATGTGATAGGGGCTTCTTGCAGTTCTTGATGAACACCTCTTGTACACTATATGCCATCTTTGTATCAAAACTATATATATATATATATATATATATATATATATATATATATATATATATATATATATATATATATATATATATATATATATATATATATATATATATATATATATATATAGTTTTTGTGTCTCTGTAAGGAAAGCAGAGTTCATGTTACCTCTGTTAATTCTGACACCAGACGTGTAGCAAACCTTTGAACCTTTGCATTTTTCTTTGATTGAGTGAGAAGAGGGCTTCAATACGGCTTTGCGGGCTCTAGTACTACTCTTGAAGGCGGTGGTGGTGGTAGAGGCTGCGGGAGACAAAGTTATTCACAGTCAGCTCCGGGAACAGTGAGGGGGAGGGGAAGGAGAGGAGAGAGAATAAACAGGGAGAAGAGGGGAGAGAATAAACAGCGAGGAGAGAGGAAGCAGGGATGGAGGACGAACATAAAGAAAAAAATAGGGAGGTCGGAAAAAGGAGAGGGAGGGAGGTAGGGAAGCAGGCAAGAATGAAGAAAAAATTGGAGAGGTTCTGGGGAGAAGACAAACCCATAAACTCATTCTGAGATGGAGGACATTCTCAGTGACCCTCCCTAGTACGTGACGAGGCATACCATCATGAGTGCCATGTGGGAAGACTAGGTCCTTTCTTCACGTCATGAGGGAAGACTAGGTCCTTTCCTCACGTCATGAGGGAAGACTACGTACTTTCCTCACGTCATGTGGGAAGACTAGGTCCTTTCTTCACGTCATGATGGAAGACTAGGTCCTTTCCTCACGTCATGAGGGTAGTCTAGGCACTTTCTTCAAGTCATGCGGGGAAGACTAGGTCCTTTCTTCACGTCATGAGGGAAGACTAAGGCCCTTTCTTCACGTCATGAGGTAAAACTAGGTCCTTTTCACGTCATGAGGGAAGACTACGTACTTTCCTCACGTCTTGGGAAGACTAGGTCCTTTCTTCTGTCATGATGGAAGACTAGGTACTTTCTTCACGTCATGAGGGAAGACTAGGTACTTTCTTAAATTCATGAGGGAAAACCAGGTACTTTCTTCACGTCATGAGGGAAGCCTAGGCACTTTCTTCACGTCATGAGGTAAGACTTGGTCCTTTCTTCACGTCATGAGGGAAGACTAGGTACTTTCTTCACGTCATGAGGGAAGACTAGGTACTTTCTTCACGTCAGGAGGGATAGGTCCTTTCTTCACGCTATGAGGTAAGACTAGGCCCCTTTCTTCCTCATTCAAATGAACTTAAAAGTTTTAAAAATTACAGAAATAAAAATGGCAACTCTAATAACAACATTAAAATAACCTCAGAAACATAAAATGACCCCAAAGCAACCAGTTTTATGTCCTAGAAATCTCGGTGCTGTCTTTCCAGAGAGGTAACGCCATCTTATAAATAATTTAACCTGTAAAAGGGTGCACAGTAATCTTCTTTTGTTCCAGGAAAAAAAAAAAAAAAAAAAAGGGGGAGAAAAAAAACAGGCAAACAACCTCTTGGTGTAAGTACTGATTTTTTTTTTATGGGGGGATTCGAACTGGCAGCCTCATAAATTGGAGGGATCGCGTTATCTTTAGGCAGATCAAGATACAACACCACACAAAATCAAGATGCAACAAAACACAAGATCAAGATACAATGCTACACAAGATCAGGATACAACACCACACAAGATCAAGATACAATACTACACAAGATAAAAGATACAACACTACACAAGATCAAGTTTATACAACACCACAAAATAAAGATAAACACCACACAAGATCAAGATACAACACCACACAAGATCAAGATACAACACCACACAAAGATCAAGATAAACACCACACAAGATCAAGATACAACACCACACAAGATCAAGATACAATGCTACACAAGATCAAGATACAATGCTACCAAAATCCAAGATATACAACACCACACAAGATCAAAATACAACACTACACAAGATTGATCATATTACTTATCATTTTTACTAATAATTTTATCCTAGTGTTTGATTGTGTCTTTCTAACCAATTTGTTGGTATCTATTATTACAGAGGTTTATACCATGGTATACCTTACCTACAGACGGGAAATAATACACATAGTATCTTACAGCCGGCAATAAAATACTCAGGTGTTACTCACGTCTCTTGTTCATCATCACAGAATTCCCCGGTGACATCATTCTGATTAAGGTGACATCAACAGGATGCAAAGTGACATCACACATCCATCACTCTGGTCTATGACAGGAAGCTCGACAACTCTGTGGTGTTGACATCTTTTATTACGGAGTTATCCGATATAATTATACCAGAAGGAAAGTAAAATAAATAATATTTAAAATATTACGGGAACGTTGAAGTAATGTAAATAAAAAAACCCACAAAACTTATGTCATTACTAAAAAATATGTTTGAAGAGAGCTCTCATGCGAGTTTAGAGCTTTTAGTCTCAGCTCTGTGTGTGGTGATAACTGGCTAAGGCTCTCAAGAAGTGGCCGACAGTGGCTGGTAATGCCCAAACGCGTGATACACGGTGGAGGAGAAGGACGTGGTAGAATGGGCCCAGTAGGCCTGCTAGAAACAGAAACGTTCCCCTGTCTTTGTTCTATGAAAACGAGGGTTTTTCCCCGTCGTTGTACAGCATTTCGAGCCCTGAGCTGTCTTGTAGTCTTACCAATATACCAAGACTTACATCTCATATCCTTCTTTGAACACAGTAAAAAAAAATAAACGATCATTTTTAATTTTATTAAAAAAAAAATTGTGGGGGGTGAAACTGCTGGGTTTTTTAAATATTATTTTAGTAATTCTTGGGGCAAAGTTTCGAGAATTTATTTAGCTTATTTCTAGTAATATAACTTTTGTTGTCAATAAATTCTAAAACTATTGTTTTATATTAAAAATAAGCGGTGTTACATCCACCAAAATGAATATGAAGTAAAATATTTTGGGGGTTACGAACCAACTTGTATACAAAACTTGACAAGTGAAAAACAGGGCAACTATGCAAATATTGCGGAGATATTATACCAACAGTGTCAGGTTTGGAACAGAGGCTATGCTGTTGGGAACACGTGTATACACGTGTGTACTACTGTGTACAACTGACTAGGTTTTTTCTTTAGCTGAGCTTTCTGCAGTGGACCCTTGTTGGACTGATTTCCTATTCCCATCCTCGTTCAATTTTTTACTAATATTCTAAAAGCTTAAATTCTTGCGTTCACAGGCAATTTTTGCTTCCAAAATAGTTGGAACTCTCAAGAGTCTGTCTTAAAAAAATTCCTGTCTTAAACTTTGTTGGCTTATTGAGGATAGTTAAACCATCAATTTAAGAGAGTCATTAAAAGTGAATAAAAACTTTTACACCACTTGTCAAAATATTTAAATCCTTAAAATAGGGTTAAAAAAAAAACTCCCAAATGTATATATACACTGGGAAATACACACCAAAGGGCTGATATGACCTGTGTTTGTATGCTGGAATTCCCATTTCTCCGTTTTGTTATAATACAAATACATAAAAAAAACATTAATATACCCCACTTTTATACAGGGCAGGCTCGAATCCTATTGTGAACTGAGAGATAATGTATCCAGACCACGAATGCCCTCGCACCAAAGAGCGGGCCCAGTGTTTGCTGGGTGCCAGGTGTTTTAGAATGGTGGTCAAGTGGTTTAAGGGCCGGGTTGCTTGGTTCCCAGGAGCCAGTCACTTTGTTCTGTGGATCCATGAACATATAATAATCAGTCCCTGGGGACTGATTATTTACTCTCCTTATGATCGTCAAATTTTTCCTTGTATTGCACTGATGAAGCTCTGGTGGCGAAACGTTTGCAAAATGAAGGTACCCAAGTGTTGCATATGTATCTAATTCATTATATACTATTCTTTCTTTTTAATTTATTTTTCCCCTTTACCTCCTTCTCTTCTCTCGAAGTAATACATTTATTTATTTTCGGGTGTGTCTGTAGATCTAAGTGTGTCTGGGTTGGTGCCACAACACTTTCAAGTTCTTTCTTTACTTTCTTTCAAAGGCTTTTCTGCTCTTTCTGATGGAACATTTTTTTTATTTTCTTTGAATTTATATAATGTTGCATGAGCTCATTGTTTTTTTTCATGCTGGCGCGTTGCACAATCCTTCATATAGCTGGTCAATGTGTTTTTATGCACAACTGTTTTTTTTACTTTCTGTAGGTTGCATCGCTTCCAAATTCCCTGTATCGAAACTAACTTTTTTGTATTTTTTTCCTATCCTCCGTCGCACTCCAATATTCGCAGTCCTTTTTTTTATACTGTTTTATAGTTTTTAAAATGGTTTTATAGTGCTTGAAAAAGTTTTTTTCTTGGGTGTTTTGTGCTGTTTTAAGATATTTTACTATCGTCATCTGTCCCCTCCGGAGGTTGGTTCGTCGGCAATCTAACGTAAACAATGTGACAAAATTTCATGACTTTTTCTTGCCTATAGTGCAGTTTCTTTTGCTGGAACCAGTCGAGAAACAGTCTATATTATTTTCCCCTTCTTTTTTTTTGGGGGGGGGTGAGGGGCATTTTCTAATATTTCAAAGTGACTTTTTTGTATTCATTTAAGGTGAGTTTTGGATATATATTTTGTAAAAGTAATTGAAAACTAAGTATTTAATTATGGACGAAATATTTTGGGCCCAAACCTTCATACTTAGATGAAATACACACACACACACACACACACACACACACACACACACACACACACACACTTTATCACACTGGTTTCAATACTGAGAGGAGCTTGGGACACGTCTAGAATCTATGCTTGCATGTTCCCCGTTACGAGTTGTGCGGTTCATGACAGCGAGGGAGAAGAGAGAGAGAGAGAGAGAGAGAGAGAGAGAGAAAACTGAGCACGCAACAAGGGGTTGACACAAACAGAAAGAACATATTGAAGAAACTTCCTAAAACTAAAATTTTCCCAAGATATAGTTACGGAGTTGAGACATGTTAAATATTGAGTGGCAGTTAGAGAAAGGGTTTATACATCCTGAAATTACCTCCCGTGAAACTAACAATGGACAAGGATGAATGTTAGGGGGAACTCGACTAGTCACCAGGAAAGGTGGAGTAATAAAACTGCACCACTCAGTTTTTTAAATGTGCTCACAGTGTAGTGCTAGCGTGACTGGGATCGGGTTCTGAAGAAAAAAAAATCTTTTGTTTTACCTCAAGAAGAATGTAAAAAGTCACAATAGCGTGGCTGGAACAATTCAGAATTAACACAGAGGTTTTGAGAGGATATTTTAGGCACACACACACACAACAACACACACACACACACACACACACAAACACACCACCTGCTCATCAAAAACCGATGGGTTTTTTAGGAGCTGGGGGAAGGGCAAAATGAGAAGCAAGAGATTACATAGTGGAACGCTTCGTCTGGAGGTCCCAAGGTGGTAATTGCAGTGATGTATAACCCACCAAGAACAGCAGGAGGCCAAGGCAAGAGTATGTTGGGCGATGGTTGCCCACACTGGCTGAAGTGGCCGGAAGCCCATGCGGGGCAGGGCAGAGCTGCTGATTGTGGGTGACTTCAATCACAAGAAAATTGACTGGGAACCTGGAGCCACATGGGGCCCAGAAATGTGGAGGGCTGAGATGGAGGTGGTACTGGAAAACTTCATGTACCAACACGTAAGGGACATACCAGAGAGAGGGAAGGATGAACCATCAAGGCTGGTCCTATATTCACCTTGAATAGTGCAGATATTGAGGACTTCACATGAAAGACCCCTGGGGCCAGTGACCACGTGGTTCGGCTTCGAATATATAGTAGAGAGAGGGAAGTAGGAAGGGAGGACGAATGAAGCCAAACTACAAGACAAAGGACTACCCCCGGCATTAAGAATTTCCTGCCTGGGACAGAGGGCAGGGAAGTCAGTAAATGAGATGATGGAATATGTGACAACAATATGCAAGGAAGCTGGGAGAGGTTTTTTACCTAAGGGTAAAGAAAAACGTGAAAGCCAGGATGAGCCCGTGGTTCACAAAAGGTGTTGAGGGCCAAAACCAAGTGTACTAGAGAATAGAAGAGGATAGAAGGCAAAGGACCCAGGAGAATAAGGAGAGCAGTCGTAGAGCTAGAAATGAATATGCACAGGTATAAAGGGATGCCCAGTGACAATACGAAAATTATTGAGGAAAGCCAAATCTGACCCGAAGCTTTGCACAGCCCATCAGGAGGCAAACAACAGGACCAGGTAATCAGGCTGAGAAAGAAAGGAGGAGAGATCACAAGAAAAGACTGCAAAGTATGTGAGGAGCTCAACATGAGATTCAAAGTTTCCCCAGGGAGACAGAAGGGACTCCAGAAAAGGAAGGTGGGGTACACCATTAAGTGTTTGGGACCCCCAATACATACAACCCAGGAAGAAGTGAAAAGGCTGCAATGAGCTAGATACCTAAAAGGTGATGGGGCCGGATAACATCTCTCCATGGGTCCTGAGAGAGAGGGGCAGAGGCGCTTTTGTGTACCACTAACAACAATCTTCAACACATCTATCGAAACAGGGCGATACCTTACTAATGTAGTCCCAATTTTTTAAAAGGAGACAGACAGAAGCATTAAACTACAGACCAGTGTCCTGACATGATAATATGCAAAGTCATGGAGACGATTATCAGGGGGGAGAGTGGTGGACCATCTAGAAAGGAATGGCTTGTCAACGACACCAGCACGGTTTCAGGGACGGAAAAAAACCTGTCTTACAAACCTACTGGAGTTCTTGGGCAGGGTGGCAGCAATAAGAAAAGAGACGGGTGGATAGATTGCGTTTTCTTGGACAGTAAAAGGCGTTTGACAGAGTTCTACACGAGATATAAGTGCAAAAGCTGGAGGACCAGGCAGGGGGTAACAGGGAAGGCACTGCAATGGATCAGGGGGAAAACCTGTCGGGAAGACAACAACGAGTCATGGTCCCCGGGCCCGGTGCTGTTTCTGATGTATGTGAATGACATGGCGGAAGGAATGGACCAAAATGTCCCCGTTTGCAGATGATGTGATGCTGAAGAGAAAAATTCAAAACGGTCGAGGACCAGGACGAACTACAAAGGGATCTGGACATTTGCAGTACTGGTCCAGAAACGACTCCTAGAGTTTGACCCCACCCAAGTGCAAAGTCGAAGATCGAGGAAGGGCAAAGAAGACTGCAGACGGAGTACAGTCTAGGGGGCCCCCACACTACAAACTTCACTCAAGGAAAAGGATCATGGGGTGAGTATAACCCCCGGCACATCCCCCAGGCGCATATCAACCAAGTAGCTGTTGCAGCATACCGACGCTTAGTAAACCTAAGAATAACATTCCGACATCTCAATAAAAAATCGTTCAGGACCCTGTACACTGTGTACGTTAGGCCTATATTGGGGATGCATCACCAGTTTGGAACCCACACCCAAAACACAATGCAATTAGAAAAAATGCAAAGGTTTTAAAAGGGGTTTTTCCACGAGAGGGGGGGGAAAGGGGCCTCGGGGCACTGGAGGACTGGGGAGAAAAGGGGGGGTATGATAACGACATATAAAATACTGGGAGGAATCGACAAGGTGGACAGAGACAGGATGTTCCAGAGATGGGAACAACAAAAAGGGGAATTGGAAGTTGAAGACTCAGAAGAATCACAGGGATGTTAGGAAGTATTTCTTTTTTCACAGAGTTTTCAGGGGAATGGAATAGTCTGGGAAGTGGTGTAGTGGAGGCAGGAAAAACCTACAAAATTTAAGAAGAGTTATGATAAAGATCATGGAGCAGGAAGAGTGACCTAGTACCAGTCAGTGAAGAGGCGGGGGGGGGGTTGCGACTCCCCCGCAACCCCAAATTAAAAGGGGGGGGACAACTAGGTGAGTACACACACACACTAAAACAATCACACATACACACATACACACACACACACACACACACACACACACACACACACACACTAAAACAAACCACACACACACACACTCAGCTTTCTTCTCTCCCCCCTCAGCTCCTCCATAAATCTTTCTCGTTATATTTCACTGATTTATTTCCAACCCATTTTTTTGGGGCACAGCTCTACTCTTTTTTTTTTGTTAGGGGGGTTTAAAGAATTTGTGAATTAGTATGAAGGGGTTTTCCCCTTTAGGGGCCCGGCCCCCCCCCCCCCCCCCTCTCTCTCTCCTTTTCTCTCTCTCTCTCTCTCTCTCTCCACACACACACACACACTCAGCTTTCTTCTCTCTCTCTCAGCTCCTCCATAAATCTTTCTCGTTATATTTCACTGATTTATTTCCAACCCAATTTTTTTGGGGCACAAAATCTACTTTTTATTGTGTTAGGGTTATAAAAAAAATTTTTGAATTAGTATGAGCGTTTATCATTCCAGGTCCTGGCCCCCCCCCCCCCCCCCCCCCCCCCCCCCCCCCCCTCTCTCTCTCTCTCTCTCTCCCCCTTTTTTTCTCTCTCTCTCTCTCTCTCTCTCTCTCTCTCTCTCTCTCCCAAATTTTCCCCACATTTTCCCCTTCTTTGCCAACACACTCCGACTCAATATTTATTTAACATATATCATGATTTTAAACATTACTGTACCAGTACCCTGCACCTAAAACCGCATACCCAGAACTTATTCACATTAAGTCATATATATATATATATATATATATATATATGTATATATATATATATATATATATATATATATATATATATATATATATATATACATATATATATATATATATATATATATATATATATATATATATATATATATATATATATATATATATATATTTTTTATATATATATATATATATATATATATATATATATATATATATATATATATATATATATATATATATATATATATATATATATATATATATATATATATATTTATTTATATATATATATATATATATATATATATATATATATATATATATATATATATATATATATATATATATATATATATATATTTTTTATATATATGTCGTGCCGTATAGGTAAAATTTCAATTAGCAAAAACTCAT
>WNWK01016184.1:0-45636 GCA_009830355.1 Cherax destructor
GCAGGAAACATAGATATTATTGCTATAACAGAGACCTGGCTCAATCTGAAAGATAGAGAGTTGCCTTCTGAATGTCACATACAAGGCTATAAATTATTCCACACTGATAGGGTCAACAGGAAGGGTGGTGGAGTAGCGATGTACGTCAGAGACAATTTAAAGTGTTGTGTTAGACAAGATATAAAATTAGAAGCGTCAGCCACTGAATCTCTTTGGTTACAGCTTCTTGAGGGCCGTGTAAAACTTATTTTGGGTGTGATTTACAGGCCCCCAAATCTTGATAGGGAGTGCAGTAAACTTCTATGGGATGAAATTCGTAAGGCATCTACACATGAAAATGTTGTGCTAATGGGAGATTTCAACTTTAGACAAATTGACTGGAGCAATTTGACAGGAAATTTAGAGTCAAGTGACTTTCTTGATACGATTCAGGATTGTTTTTTGAAACAGTTGGTGACAGAACCAACTAGAGGAAATAACCTGCTAGACTTGGTTTTTGCCAGCAGGGAAACGCTAGTTAATAATCTTGAGGCTAATGATGAGCTTGGGGAAAGTGATCACAAATCACTCAGTTTTAATATATCATGGAATTACCCTACTAATGGAAATCAAGTCTCTGTCCCTGACTTCCGCCTGGCTGATTTCATAGGACTGAAAAATTACCTGGGTAGGCTGAACTGGAATGACCTGACAGTGGGTCAGGTAGGTGATGATTGCCAATATGACGTTTTCCAGAGAATAGTTCTAGCTGCTCAGACAGCTTATGTTCCTAATAAGGAAATCAGATCAAACAAAAATGATCCTAAATGGATGAACAATAGATTAAAACATCTCATTGGTCAAAAGAGAGGCATATATAGGCGAATCAAAAGAGGAGAGGGGCAATTAGGTAATCAATATATTCAGTTAAAGAGAGAAATAAAAAGGGAATAAGAAAAGCAAAAAGAGACTATGAGGTTAAAGTTGCGAGAGAATCGAAGACTAACCCAAAAGGATTTTTCAGGTATACAGAAGTAAGATTAGGGACAAGATAGGCCCACTCAAAAGTCACTCAGGTCAGCTCACCGACAGTGATAAGGAAATGTGTAGAATGTTTAACACTTACTTCCTCTCAGTTTTTACACAGGAAGATACTAGCGATATTCCAGAAATAATTAATTATGTAGAACAGGATGATAGTAAACTATGCACGATTAGGGTCACAAGTGACATGGTCCTTAGACAAATAGATAAATTGAAACCTAACAAATCCCCAGGCCCTGATGAACTGTATGCAAGGGTTCTAAAGGAATGTAAAGAGGAGCTTAGCAAACCGTTGGCTAATCTTTTCAACATATCACTGCAAACTGGCATGGTGCCAAATAAGTGGAAAATGGCAAATGTAATACCTATTTTCAAAGCAGGTGACAGGTCCCTAGCTTCGAACTATAGACCAATAAGCCTAACCTCCATAGTGGGAAAATTTATGGAATCAATAATTGCCGAGGCAATTCGCAGCCATCTTGAAAAGCATAAATTAATCAACGAATCTCAGCACGGTTTTACAAAAGGGCGTTCCTGCCTTACAAATTTAATAACTTTTTCACTAAGGTGTTTGAGGAGGTAGATCATGGTAATGAATATGATATTGTGTATATGGACTTCAGTAAGGCTTTTGATAGAGTCCCACATCAGAGACTATTGAGGAAAATTAAGGCACACGGAATAGGAGGAGAAATTTTTTCCTGGATAGAGGCATGGTTGACAAATAGGCAGCAGAGAGTTTGCATAAATGGGCAGAAATCAGAGTGGGGAAGTGTCACAAGCGGTGTTCCACAGGGGTCAGTATTGGGCCCCTTGTTGTTCACAATCTACATAAACGACATAGATGAGGGAATAAATAGCGACATAAGCAAGTTTGCCGATGACACCAAAATAGGCCGTCTTTCTTACATGTTTCTTACATGTTTCTTACATGTGTCTTACATGTTTCTTACATGTTTCTTACATGTGTCTTACATGTTTCTTACATGTGTCTTACATGTTTCTTACATGTGTCTTACATGTTTCTTACATGTTTCTTACATGTGTCTTACATGTTTCTTACATGTTTCTTACATGTGTCTTACATGTTTCTTACATGTGTCTTACATGTTTCTTACATGTTTCTTACATGTTTCTTACTTGTTTCTTACATGTGTCTTACATGTTTCTTACTGTTTCTTACATGTTTCTTACATGTCTTCTTACATGTGTCTTACATGTTCTTACTGTTTCTTACATGTGTCTTACATGTGTCTTACATGTTTCTTACATGTTTCTTACATGTTCTTACATGTGTCTTACATGTGTCTTACATGTGTCTTACATGTTCTTACATGTTTCTTACATGTTTCTTACATGTTTCTTACATTTCTATTTCTTACATGTGTCTTACATGTTTCTTACTTGTTCTTCATGTTTCTTACATGTTTCTTACATGTTTCTTACATGTTTCTTACATGTTTCTTACATGTTTCTTACATGTTTCTTACATGTGTCTTACATGTGTCTTACATGTTTCTTACATGTGTCTTACATGTTTCTTACATGTTTCTTACATGTTTCTTACATGTGTCTTACATGTGTCTTACATGTGTCTTACATGTTTCTTACATGTTTCTTACATGTTTCTTACATGTTTCTCACTTGTTTCTTACATGTGTCTTACATGTTTCTTACTTGTTTCTTACATGTTTCTTACATGTTTCTTACATGTTTCTTACTTGTTTCTTACATGTGTCTTACATGTTTCTTACATGTTTCTTACATGTTTCTTACATGTTTCTTACATGTGTCTTACATGTGTCTTACATGTTTCTTACATGTGTCTTACATGTGTCTTACATGTTTCTTACATGTTTCTTACATGTGTCTTACATGTGTCTTACATGTTTCTTACATGTTTCTTACTTGTTTCTTACATGTTTCTTACATGTGTCTTACATGTGTCTTACATGTTTCTTACTTGTTTCTTACATGTGTCTTACATGTGTCTTACATGTGTCTTACATGTGTCTTACATGTTTCTTACATGTTTCTTACTTGTTTCTTACATGTTTCTTACATGTGTCTTACATGTGTCTTACATGTTTCTTACTTGTTTCTTACATGTGTCTTACATGTGTCTTACATGTGTCTTACATGTGTCTTACATGTGTCTTACATGTGTCTTACATGTTTCTTACATGTTTCTTACTTCTTTCTTACATGTGTCTTACATGTTTCTTACTTGTTTCTTACATGTTTCTTACATGTTTTTTACTTGTTTCTTACATGTGTCTTACATGTTTCTTACATGTGTCTTACATGTTTCTTACATGTGTCTTACATGTTTCTTACATGTTTCTTACATGTTTCTTACATGTGTCTTACATGTTTCTTACATGTGTCTTACATGTTTCTTACATGTGTCTTACATGTTTCTTACATGTTTCTTACATGTGTCTTACATGTGTCTTACATGTTTCTTACATGTTTCTTACATGTTTCTTACTTGTTTCTTACATGTGTCTTACATGTGTCTTACATGTGTCTTACATGTGTCTTACATGTTTCTTACATGTGTCTTACATGTTTCTTACATGTTTCTTACTTGTTTCTTACATGTTTCTTACATGTGTTTTACTTGTTTCTTACATGTTTCTTACATGTTTTTACTTGTTTCTTACATGTGTCTTACATGTTTCTTACATGTGTCTTACATGTGTCTTACATGTTTCTTACATGTGTCTTACATGTTTCTTACATGTGTCTTACATGTGTCTTACATGTTTCTTACATGTGTCTTACATGTGTCTTACATGTTTCTTACATGTGTCTTACATGTTTCTTACTTGTTTCTTACATGTGTCTTACATGTGTCTTACATGTTTCTTACTTGTTTCTTACATGTTTCTTACATGTTTTTTACTTGTTTCTTACATGTGTCTTACATGTGTCTTACATGTTTCTTACATGTGTCTTACATGTTTCTTACTTGTTTCTTACATGTTTCTTACATGTTTTTTACTTGTTTCTTACATGTTTCTTACATGTTTCTTAATTGTTTCGTATATGTTTCTTACATATTGTTTACATGTTTTTATATATTTCTTACATGTTTCTTACATGTTTCTTACATGTTTCTTACATGTTTCTCTCTTAATATTATTCTCAAGAGGGAACTTTGTCTGAAGTTTTTTCTTTCTCTAACCTTTTCTTTTATAACCTGAGAATGCCTCATCCGATCGTCTTCAAATTTTCAGAACAGATGAGCTAGAACTAAGGGAAGGTACAAAGAAATATTGACATGCGCTGTTGCCCTCTGATAAATTTTATATAGCCCATTCCCGATTTTGGTTTCTCTACGAAAACTTAAGAACGCCTCAGATGATCGGTTTCAAACTTTCAACACTAGTGCTTTTTACAGAGAATAAAGTTGTGATTGTTACTGGAGTGTGTAGTGGGTAATCTGTCACTTTTATTCATAAAACGATAAGGTATTTTTTTCCAGTAAATTAACTTGAGAGTGACTAGTGTTAACGGCGTCAGTCTTTAATGACTGATCTTGTGAGAAAAAAAACGTGTAATTTGCGTAGTGCAAATTGATCAATTTACTAACATTTAATAAACCATGAATATAGAATGTTTCTTCTGACATTCTTCAGGTCTTGGCCGATGGTGTATCATACTTAAATAGTTGATAATTATATTGTTAGATGTTGAAATTAATGCCTCACACTATATAATCTGGCGTGTGGGTGCGGGGAGGTAGACGCTGCTGGGACTTTTGAGGCACAAGACACTTTTCTTGGGTCGAGCAGCGACCCAGAGACAGGAAGTTATGTAAGTCTGTAGCCACGTTATCAGTGGTATACAAGAACGACGTGTTGACGACGACCACCAATACCCTACACTTGGGTATCTTTCCATTGCAAAGATGATTTTAAAAGTGGAGACAGTGGAAGAAGTGGAGGTAAGTTTCAGGTGGTCAGTCCCTCAACTTTGATAGAAGGTGGTCAGTCCCTTAGTCTAGATAGAATGTATTCAATCCTTTAGCCTTGCTTGACAGACCGTTATCTAAGGCAACACGTCTTCAATCAAAGTTAATAATGTCCAGACTAAGAGATTGAACACATCAAAATGACCTCTTCACTTCTACCACTGTCTCTAGTATCATATTCCTCTCTGTGTTTGACTGAAGAAGCCTGCTGTGCCGGAGAACCGTTTCCAGGGCCATCAGAAGTTTATACAACGGACGAGGAGTGACATTTTTGAGGTGGTTACGTTGTAGCAAGACTATGTTAGTGTGGTGAGCACTGTGTACGTTATAGCAAGACTATGTTAGTGTGGTGAGCACTGTGTACGTTATAGCAAGACTATGTTAGTGTGGTGAGCACTGTGTACGTTATAGCAAGACCGTTAGTGTGGTGAGCACTGTGTACGTTATAGCAAGACTGTTAGTGTGGTGAGCACTGTGTACGTTATAGCAAGACTATGTTAGTGTGGTGAGCACTGTGTACGTTATAGCAAGACTATGTTAGTGTGGTGAGCACTGTGTACGTTATAGCAAGACTATGTTAGTGTGGTGAGCACTGTGTACGTTATAGCAAGACTATGTTAGTGTGGTGAGCACTGTGTACGTTATAGCAAGACTATGTTAGTGTGGTGAGCACTGTGTACGTTATAGCAAGACTGTTAGTGTGGTGAGCACTGTGTACGTTATAGCAAGACCGTTAGTGTGGTGAGCACTGTGTACGTTATAGCAAGACTGTTAGTGTGGTGAGCACTGTGTACGTTATAGCAAGACTATGTTAGTGTGGTTAGCACTGTGTACGTTATAGCAAGACTATGTTAGTGTGGTGAGCACTGTGTACGTTATAGCAAGACTGTTAGTGTGGTGAGCACTGTGTACGTTATAGCAAGACTGTTAGTGTGGTGAGCACTGTGTACGTTATAGCAAGACTGTTAGTGTGGTGAGCACTGTGTACGTTATAGCAAGACTGTTAGTGTGGTGAGCACTGTGTACGTTATAGCAAGACTGTTAGTGTGGTGAGCACTGTGTACGTTATAGCAAGACTATGTTAGTGTGGTTAGCACTGTGTACGTTATAGCAAGACTATGTTAGTGTGGTGAGCACTGTGTACGTTATAGCAAGACTATATTAGTGTGGTGAGCACTGTGTACGTTATAGCAAGACTATGTTAGTGTGGTGAGCACTGTGTACGTTATAGCAAGACTGTTAGTGTGGTGAGCACTGTGTACGTTATAGCAAGACTGTTAGTGTGGTGAGCACTGTGTACGTTATAGCAAGACTGTTAGTGTGGTGAGCACTGTGTACGTTATAGCAAGACTATGTTAGTGTGGTTAGCACTGTGTACGTTATAGCAAGACTATGTTAGTGTGGTGAGCACTGTACGTTATAGCAAGACTATGTTAGTGTGGTGAGCACTGTGTACGTTATAGCAAGACTATGTTAGTGTGGTGAGCACCGTGTACGTTATAGCAAGACTGTTAGTGTGGTGAGCACTGTGTACGTTATAGCAAGACTGTTAGTGTGGTGAGCACTGTGTACGTTATAGCAAGACCGTTAGTGTGGTGAGCACTGTGTACGTTATAGCAAGACTATGTTAGTGTGGTGAGCACTGTGTACGTTATAGCAAGACTATGTTAGTGTGGTGAGCACTGTGTACGTTATAGCAAGACCGTTAGTGTGGTGAGCACTGTGTACGTTATAGCAAGACTATGTTAGTGTGGTGAGCACTGTGTACGTTATAGCAAGACTATGTTAGTGTGGTGAGCACTGTGTACGTTATAGCAAGACCGTTAGTGTGGTGAGCACTGTGTACGTTATAGCAAGACTATGTTAGTGTGGTGAGCACTGTGTACGTTATAGCAAGACTATGTTAGTGTGGTGAGCACTGTGTACGTTATAGCAAGACTATGTTAGTGTGGTGAGCACTGTGTACGTTATAGCAAGACCGTTAGTGTGGTGAGCACTGTGTACGTTATAGCAAGACTGTTAGTGTGGTGAGCACTGTGTACGTTATAGCAAGACTGTTGGTGTGGTGAGCACTGTGTACGTTATAGCAAGACCGTTAGTGTGGTGAGCACTGTGTACGTTATAGCAAGACCGTTAGTGTGGTGAGCACTGTGTACGTTATAGCAAGACTGTTAGTGTGGTGAGCACTGTGTACGTTATAGCAAGACTGTTAGTGTGGTGAGCACTGTGTACGTTATAGCAAGACTGTTAGTGTGGTGAGCACTGTGTACGTTATAGCAAGACTGTTAGTGTGGTGAGCACTGTGTACGTTATAGCAAGACTGTTAGTGTGGTGAGCACTGTGTACGTTATAGCAAGACTGTTAGTGTGGTGAGCACTGTGTACGTTATAGCAAGACTATGTTAGTGTGGTGAGCACTGTGTACGTTATAGCAAGACTGTTAGTGTGGTGAGCACTGTGTACGTTATAGCAAGACTATGTTAGTGTGGTGAGCACTGTGTACGTTATAGCAAGACTGTTAGTGTGGTGAGCACTGTGTACGTTATAGCAAGACTGTTAGTGTGGTGAGCACTGTGTACGTTATAGCAAGACTGTTAGTGTGGTGAGCACTGTGTACGTTATAGCAAGACTGTTAGTGTGGTGAGCACTGTGTACGTTATAGCAAGACTGTTAGTGTGGTGAGCACTGTGTACGTTATAGCAAGACTGTTAGTGTGGTGAGCACTGTGTACGTTATAGCAAGACTGTTAGTGTGGTGAGCACTGTGTACGTTATAGCAAGACTGTTAGTGTGGTGAGCACTGTGTACGTTATAGCAAGACTGTTAGTGTGGTGAGCACTGTGTACGTTATAGCAAGACTATGTTAGTGTGGTGAGCACTGTGTACGTTATAGCAAGACTGTTAGTGTGGTGAGCACTGTGTACGTTATAGCAAGACTCATGTTAGTGTGGTGAGCACTGTGTACGTTATAGCAAGACTGTTAGTGTGGTGAGCACTGTGTACGTTATAGCAAGACTGTTAGTGTGGTGAGCACTGTGTACGTTATAGCAAGACTGTTAGTGTGGTGAGCACTGTGTACGTTATAGCAAGACTGTTAGTGTGGTGAGCACTGTGTACGTTATAGCAAGACTGTTAGTGTGGTGAGCACTGTGTACGTTATAGCAAGACTGTTAGTGTGGTGAGCACTGTGTACGTTATAGCAAGACTGTTAGTGTGGTGAGCACTGTGTACGTTATAGCAAGACTGTTAGTGTGGTGAGCACTGTGTACGTTATAGCAAGACTGTTAGTGTGGTGAGCACTGTGTACGTTATAGCAAGACTGTTAGTGTGGTGAGCACTGTGTACGTTATAGCAAGACTGTTAGTGTGGTGAGCACTGTGTACGTTATAGCAAGACTGTTAGTGTGGTGAGCACTGTGTACGTTATAGCAAGACTGTCAGTGTGGTGAGCACTGTGTACGTTATAGCAAGACTGTTAGTGTGGTGAGCACTGTGTACGTTATAGCAAGACTGTTAGTGTGGTGAGCACTGTGTACGTTATAGCAAGACTGTTAGTGTGGTGAGCACTGTGTACGTTATAGCAAGACTGTTAGTGTGGTGAGCACTGTGTACGTTATAGCAAGACTGATAGTGTGGTGAGCACTGTGTACGTTATAGCAAGACTGTTAGTGTGGTGAGCACTGTGTACGTTATAGCAAGACTGTTAGTGTGGTGAGCACTGTGTACGTTATAGCAAGACTGATAGTGTGGTGAGCACTGTGTACGTTATGCTGACGATGCTTCTAGGGAAAAGTGTAGTCAGTAGCCACAGAGGAAGTGACGCAAGGTGAGAGTCGTAGATGACGCAGGCACTGTTATCTGTGGCACACACACACAGCAAGTATTTCTTCAGTATAGAGTTGTCAGGAAGTGGAATAGTCTAGCAAGTGATGTAGTGGAGGCAGGAACCATACATAGCTTTAAGACGAGGTATGATAAAGCTCATGGCGCAGGGAGAGAGAGGACCAAATAGCGGTCAGTGAAGAGGCGGGGCCAAGAACTAAGTCTCGACCCCTGCAACCACAATTAGGTGAGTACACACACACACAGACACACACACACACACATGGGGGAAAGGGACTACAAAGTAGGTACAATTCAGACCGGGGGACATAAGGTAGTCATTGCAGTGATGTACAACCCACCACAGAACTGCAGGAGGTCAAGAGAAGAATACGAAGAGAGCAACAGAGGAATGGTGGACACACTAGCTGAGGTGGCCAGAAGAGCTCACACGGGTAAAGCAAAACTACTAGTTATTGGTGATTTCAATCACAAGGAGATTTATTGGGAAAACCTGGAGCCACATGGGGGCCCTAAAACATGGAAAGCGAACATGATGGATGTGGTACTGAAAAACCTCATGTATAAACATGTTAGGGACTCTGCCAGAGAGAGAGAGGTGAAGATGAACCAGCAAAGACTGGACCTCTTATTCACCTTGAATAGTTCGGACATCGAGGACATCACATATGGAAGGCCCCTTGGAGCTAGTGATCACTTGGTTGTGAGCTCTGAATACATAGTAGAGTTACAAGTGAAAAGGGCAACAGGAGAAGGATGGGAAAAGCCAAACTTCAAAAGGGGGGATTGCACAGGCATGAGGAACTTTCTGCAAGTGGTTCTGTGGGAAAGAGTTGGTAGGAAAATCAGTAAATGAAATGATGGACTACGTGACAACAAAATGCAAGGAGGTAAAGGAGAGGTTTGTTCCCAACAGCAACAGAAATAATGGAAAGACCAGAACAAGTGCTAGAGAATGGAAAAAGTACAGAAAACAAAGGACCCAGGAAAATAAAGAGATTAGTCGAAGAGCCGGAAACGAATATGCACAGATGAAGAGGGTGGCCCAGCGACAGTACGAAAACGACATTGCATCGAAAGTCAAGTCTGACCCGAAGCTGTTGTATAGCCACATCAGGAGGAAGACAACAGTCAAGGACCAGGTAATCAGGTTGAGGAACTCACAAGAAACGACCAAAAAGTATGTGATGAGCTCAACATGAGATTTAAGGAAGTATTTACAGTGGAGACAAAAAGGACTCCAGAATAGTGGGGTACACCAACAAGGGATACACCAACAAGTGCTGGATGAAATACACACAACTGAGGAGGAGGTGAAGAAGCTGCTAAGTGACCTTGATACCTCAAAGGCGGTGGGACCAGACAACATCTCGCCGTGGGTCCTTAGAGAGGGAGAAAAGACACTGTGTGCGCCACTAACAACAATTCTCAACACAATTGAAACTGGGCAACTAACTACCTGAACAACCAATGGGGTCCGGGGTTCAAGAACCGGACGAACTACTAAAAAAAAAAAAAAAAAAAAAAAAACCTGAGGTATGGAAGACGGCAAATGTAGTCCCCATTTTCAAGAAAGGAGACAGACACGAGGCGATAAACTACAGACCTGTGTCACTGACTTGTATAGTATGCAAAGTCATGGAAAAGATTATCAGGAGGAGAGTGGTGGAGCACCTAGAATGGAACAAGCTTATAAACGACAACCAGCAAGAATTCAGGGAAGGAAAATCCTGTGTCACGAACCTACTGGAGTTTTATGAAAAGGTAACGGAAGTAAGACACAAGAGAAAGGGGTGGGTAGATTGTATTTTCATGGACTGCAAGAAGGCCTTCGACACAGTTCCTTACAAGAGATTAGTGCAAAAGCTGGAGAACTAGGTATGCATAAGAGGAAGGGCACTGCAATGGATCAGGGAATACATGACAGGGAGGCAACAACGAGTCATGGTACGTGACGAGGTGTCAGAGTGGGCGCCTGTGACAAGCGGGGTTCCACAGGGGTCAATCCTAGGAACAGTGCTGTTTTTGGTATATGTGAATGACATGACGGAAGGGATAGACCCAGAAGTGTCTCTGTTTGCAGACGATGTGAAGTTAATGAGGAGAATTAAATCAGATGAGGATCAGGCAGGACTCCAAAGAGACCTGGACAAGCTGCAAGCCTGGTCCAGCAACTGGCTCCTTGAGTTTAACTACATCAAATGCAAAGTCATGAAGATCGGGGAAAAGCAAAGAAGACCGCAGATAGAGTACAGACTAGGTGGCCAAAGACTGCAAATCTTACTCAAGGAAAAGGATCTTCGGGTGAGTATAATACCGAGCACATCTCTTGAGGCGCACATTAACCAGATAACTGCTGCATCATATGGGCGCCTGGCAAACCTGAGAATAGCGTTCCGATACCTCAGTAAGGAATCGTTCAAGACTCTGTACACCGTGTACGTCAGGCCCATACTGGAGTATGCAGCACCAGTTTGGAACCCACACCTGGTCAAGCACGTCGAGAAATTAGAGAAAGTGCAAAGGTTTGCAACAAGACTAGTTCCAGAGCAAAGGGTAATGCAGTATGAAGAAAGGTTAAGAGAAATCGGCCTGACAACACTGGAGGACAGGAGGGTTAGGGGAGACATAATAACGACATACAAAATACTTCGAGGAATTGACAAGGTGGACAGAGACAGGATATTCCAGAGATGGGACACAGAAACAAGGGGTCAAAATTGGAAGTTGAACTCAGATGAGTCAAAGGGATGATAGGAAGTATTTCTTTAGTCATAGAGTTGTCAGGAAGTGGAATAGTCTGGCAAGTGATGTAGTGGAGGCAGGAACCATACATAGTTTTAAGATGAGGCATAATAAAGGTCATGGAGCAGTCAGAGAGGGGACCCAGTAGCGATCAGTGAAGAGGCAGGGCCATGAGCTATGACTCGACCCCTTCTACCACAAATAGGCGAGTACACTCTGTCTCTCTCTCTCTCTCTCTCTACTCTCTCTCTCTCTCTCTCTCATATATATATATATATATATATATATATATATATATATATATATATATATTATATATATATATATATATATATATATATATATATATATCAATATATATATATATATATATATATATATTTTATATATATATATATATATATATATATATATATAATGCAAAACAGTCGCAGACAGACGATCTTAGCAGTGCAAGACAAGTCACGTGGGGTGGAAATCTTAAGCTCCATTGCTTTCACACTTCTCAGTGCGTCATCAGGAGCTGTGCAATGTTGCAAGGGCAGCAGTAGGAGAAAATGAGGGAAGGTTTCTTTCAGAGTATGGTAGCGTGGGTGGCACCCGCCAGGATCTCTATGGTAGCGTGGGTGGCACCCGCCAGGATCTCTATTAGTAGCGTGGGTGGCACCCGCCAGGATCTCTATGGTACCGTGGGTGGCACCCGCGAGGATCTCTATGGTAGCGTGGGTGGCACCCGCCAAGATCTCTATGGTACCGTGGGTGGCAAACGCGAGGATCTCTATGGTACCGTGGGTGGCACCCGCCAGAATCTCTCTCTGATCCATATCCGCTTGGAGATTTGCAGTGTCCTAAATGGATGACACTATCATGAAAATCCTAGTATCTTCGGCAAAGGAAGACACGGTGCTATGGATTTATTTCTGTTTATGTCAGATATTAGGATGGGAAAAGGATGGGAGCGAGTACTGTACCTTGAGGAACAGCTTTTCACTGTAGCCGCCTCTCACTTAACATTGTTTGCTATTACTCTTTGTGTTCTATTGGTTAGAAAGTTAAAAGATCCATCTACCCGATTTTACTGCTAGTTCTTTATCACACATTTTGTGTGCTATTACACCATGATCGCAATTGTTGAAGGCTGTAAGGGATGACTTGGGTAATAGTGAAGGTTGTGAAGGGTGACAGAGGTCAGTGGTGGTTGCTGTGAGGGGTGACTGAGGTCAGTGGTGGTTGCTATGAGGGGTGACTGAGGTCAGTGGTGGTTGCTATGAGGGGTGACTGAGGTAAGGGTGGAGGGTGTGAGTTTAGTTTAATATCTTTATTATACACCCCATACCCATCCTATGGGCGGTAGACAAAGGATTACAGAGGTACATAATGGGTCCAGGGACTGGGACCGTGTGAGAGATGTCTAAGTTCAGAGGAACCTCCTCCTCCTCCAGTACATCTGCCTCTAACACTGACGACCCACTCATTCTTCTTACACAAACAAAAGTATTATTTTTCTGGTTTCCTCGACTGTCTGAGGAACTTTCCAGGGAGATGATTAATGAGGCTTCCAAGATGAAATTAAAATTATGTTTCTCTCTCAAGTTAATGGATATTTGAAAACGTAAGATAAGATTTTCAGGAACTTTAATGATATTACTGTGTTGTGATACTAGGATACTGCTGTGTTGTGATACTAGGATACTGCTGTGTTGTGATACTAGGATACTGCTGTGTTGTGATACTAGGATACTGCTGTGTTGTGATACTAGGATACGGCTGTGTTGTGATACTAGGATACTGCTGTGTTGTGATACAAGGATATTGCTGTGTTGTGATACTAGGATACTGCTGTGTTGTGATACTAGGATACTGTTGTGTTGTGATACTAGGATACTGCTGTGTTGTGATACTAGGATATTGCTGTGTTGGGATACTAGGATACTGTTGTGTTGTGATACTAGGATACTGCTGGGTTGTGATACTAGGATACTGCTGTGTTGTGATACTAGGATATTGCTGTGTTGGGATACTAGGATACTGTTGTGTTGTGATACTAGGATACTGCAGTGTTGTGATACTAGGATACTGTTGTGTTGTGATACTAGGATATTGATGTGTTGTGATACTAGGATACTGCTGTGTTGTGATACTAGGATACTGCTGTGTTGTGATACTAGGATACTGTTGTGTTGTGATACTAGGATACTGCAGTGTCGTGATACTAGGATACTGTTGTGTTGTGATACTAGGATACTGCTGTGTTGTGATACTAGGATACTGTTGTGTTGTGATACTAGGATACTGATGTGGGTTGATACTAGGATACTGTTGTGTTGTTATACTAGGATACTGCTGTGTTGTGATACTAGGATACTGCAGTGTTGTGATGCTAGGATACTACTGAGTTGTGATACTAGGATACTGCTGTGTTGTGATACTAGGATATTGCTGTGTTGTGATACTAGGATATTGCTGTGTTGTGATACTAGGATACTGCTGTGTTGTGATACTAGGATACTGTTGTGTTGTGATACTAGGATATTGCTGTGTTGTGATACTAGGATACTGCTGTGTTGTGATACTAGGATACTGCTGTGTTGTGATACTAGGATACTGCAGTGTTGTGATACTAGGATACAGTTGTGTTGTTATACTAGGATACTGCTGTGTTGTGATACTAGGATACTGCAGTGTTGTGATGCTAGGATACTACTGAGTTGTGATACTAGGATACTGCTGTGTTGTGATACTAGGATATTGCTGTGTTGTGATACTGGGATACTGATGTAGTGTGATACTAGGATACTGCTGTGTTGTGATACTAGAATAATGTTGTGTTGTGATACTAGGATATTGCTGTGTTGTGATACTAGGATACTGCTGTGTTGTGATACTAGGATACTGCTGTGTAGTGATACTAGGATACTGCAGTGTTGTGATACTAGGATACTGTTGTTGTGATACTAGGATACTGCTGTATTGTGATACTAGGATACTGCAGTGTTGTGATACTAGGATACTGCTGTGTTGTGATACTAGGATACTGCTGTGTTGTGATACTAGGATACTGTTGTGTTGTGATACTAGGATACTGTTGTGTTGTGATACTAGGATACTCCAGTGTTGTGATGCTAGGATACTGCTGTGTTGTGATACTAGGATACTGTTGTGTTGTGATACTAGGATACTCCAGTGTTGTGATGCTAGGATACTGCTGTGTTGTGATACTAGGATACTGTTGTATTGTGATGCTAGGATACTGCTGTATTGTGATACTAGGAGACTACTGTGTTGTGATACTAGGAAACTGCTGTGTTGTGATACTAGGATACTGCTGTGTTGTGATACTAGGATACTGCTGTGTTGTGATACTAGGAGACTACTGTGTTGTGATACTAGGAAACTGCTGTGTTGTGATACTAGGATACTGCTGTGTTGTGATTCTAGGATACTACTGTGTTGTGATACTAGGATACTGCTGTGTTGTGGTGCTGTGATACTGCTGAATTGTGATACTAGGATACTGCTGTGTTGTGATACTAGGATACTGCTGTGTTGTGATACTAGGATTCTGATATTTAACTGTGACGTTAATTAAGAGTCCATTTGGAGGGAAAGGGAAGCTGTAGGGGAGGAATGAGGGGAGGGGAATTGCGTTGGTATTTGAGGGGGTAGGAGGAGGGGTATTAAGTTGGTGTTGGGGAGGGGGAAGGGTGGTGATTTGGTATTGGATAGCAAGAGGGAAGGAGGTGTTTGAGAGGTGGAGCGGAGGGGGTATTGGAGAGGGGATGGGAGCGGTGTTGGAGGGGGAGGGATGTGGGTGTTGGGGAGGGGGAGGGGAGTGGGTGTTAGAGAGAGGGGAGGGAAGTGGGTGTTGGAGAGGGGGAGGGGGAGGGGAGAGGGGTCGGCGAGGGGAGTGGATTTTTGAGAGGGGGAGGGGAGGTGAGGGGGTGTTCGAGTGGGGAGGGGAGTGGATGTTGGAGAGAGGGATGGGAGTGGGTGTTTGAGAGGGGAGGGTAGTGTTGGAGGGGGAAAGGAGGGTAGAAGTGTCCCTGGTACCATGGTGTTGTTCCAACTGTTTCACTGTTTATTCATGTTCTCTCAGTTGTTCTCTCTGCTCATCTGATCAATATAACAGTCAATACTGACTAACCTACACCGTAACACTGAGGATGAGCAGCAGGTGTTCATCTCAGATGAGCCACACGGATGTTAGGAAGTATTTCTTCAGTAATAGAGTTGTCAGGAAGTGGAACAATCTTGAGAGTGATGTAGTGGAGGCAGGATCCATACATAGCTTGAAGAAGAGGTATGATGAAGCTCATGGAGCAGGGAGAGAGAGTGGAAATAGTAGCGACCAGCGAAGAAGCAGAGCCAGGAGCTATGAATCGACACCTGCAACCACAACTAGGTGAGTACAACTAGGTGAGTACACCGTACATTAAGTTCATTTTGGAGTACGCAGAGCCAGCACCAAACCCACACATGATCAAGCATACAAAGGTGTTAAGGAAGCTTCATAGCACTGTGACAATATTGGTGCGGGAGCTGAGAAGAACTGACTGTGAAGACACTGCAGGAACTGTAACAGCGCTGGAGGAGTGAAATACCAGGGGAGACATGATACTGACATACAAAATACTCAGATGATTTGATAGAGCAGATACGAAGAGTAACTTTGAGTTGAGAGGAGACGTAGACGACAGGTGAAGATGTAGATGAAGGAAGGTGAAGGAACCAGGTGCTGTAGATGAAGGAACCAGGTGAAGATGTAGATGAAGGAAGGTGAAGGAACCAGGTGAAGATGTAGATGAAGGAAGGTGAAGATGTAGATGAAGGAAGGTGAAGATGTAGATGAAGGAACCAGGTGAAGATGTAGATGAAGGAAGTTGAAGGAATCAGGTGAAGATGTAGATAAAGGAAGGTGAAGGAACCAGGTGAAGATGTAGATGAAGGAAGGTGAAGGAACCAGGTGAAGATGTAGATGAAGGAAGGTGAAGGAACCAGGTGAAGATGTAGATGAAGGAAGGTGAAGGAACCAGGTGAAGATGAAGATGAAGGAACCAGGTGAAGATGAAGATGAAGGAACCAGGTGAAGATGTAGATGAAGGAAGGTGAAGATGTAGATGAAGGAAG
The DNA here is from genome assembly GCA_009830355.1 of Cherax destructor. Taxonomy (NCBI): domain Eukaryota; kingdom Metazoa; phylum Arthropoda; class Malacostraca; order Decapoda; family Parastacidae; genus Cherax; species Cherax destructor. Next base: position 16,715 of record WNWK01016184.1, read on the forward strand.
GTGAAGATGTAGATGAAGGAACCAGGTGAAGATGTAGATGAAGGAAGTTGAAGGAATCAGGTGAAGATGTAGATAAAGGAAGGTGAAGGAACCAGGTGAAGATGTAGATGAAGGAAGGTGAAGGAACCAGGTGAAGATGTAGATGAAGGAAGGTGAAGGAACCAGGTGAAGATGAAGATGAAGGAACCAGGTGAAGATGTAGATGAAGGAAGGTGAAGGAACCAGGTGAAGATGTGGATGAAGGAAGGTGAAGATAAAGATGAAGGAACCAGGTGAAGATGTAGATGAAGATGAAGTAACCAGGAGAAGATGTAGATGAAGATGAAGGAACCAGGTGAAGATGTAGATGAAGATGAAGTAACCAGGTGAAGATGTAGATGAAGATGAAGAAACCAGGTGAAGATGTAGATGAAGATGAAGGAACCAGGTGAAGATGTAGATGAAGATGAAGAAACCAGGTGAAGATGTAGATGAAGGCGCAGTTTCAAGAGTAGATATGATCGTGCTTCTGAGACCAGAGATCAATAAACCTGTTCTATATGTGATAAGGGAGATTGGACCATGAGCTGTGAATCAACCCCTGCAAACAATTAAGTGAGTACAGCTAGGCGAGTCCACACCAAAACGCACGTACACATATACATACATGCATGTACACACACACACACAGCATAAATCCCCCTCCCGTGACATACACACACCAGTAAGGTATAATTTGATGAACAAAAGACAGTCAGGGGGTCGCGTGACGTCCTGGTGACGTCACGTCACGAGAAATGTTCATTTCGACTTCCGTCTGATGATCAATTAAATGTGGCCCTTTGGTCACTATCTTGAACGCTATGTGAATAATTGTTCCCTTATTGAGGAATACAGAGATAGACAGTATAATAACCTATGTGACATGTCAAGGTATCTTATTAATGAAAATAAGATACCAAATATATTAAACAAATTTCCTAAATTTGCTTGTAACAGATAAGTGAACTGTAGATATAAGTCAAGATGTACTCCTGTTAACCCTTTTGGGGCCTAGTTGCTAGGCCTCTTGTGTATCCATATGCTGTTGCGCTACCCTAGACAGGATGGACATGGGCTGCACAATAAACTAGCCACTTTGGTGGCAAAATCTGATAAAATCTAATCCCTAAGGAAAACTTTGAACGTTTAGTTGACGATCGCTTCAAAATCCCGTATTTGCCGACACGAAAATACTGCGTTAATGGTAGATTTCAACTTCAGACAAATTGATTGGAGCGATTTGACAGGAAATCTTGAGCCTAGCGACTTTCTTGATATGATCCAGGATTGTCTTTTAGGACAGTTTGTGACAGAACCAACTGCTGAGGCAACGATCACTAATGAGAACTCAGGGTATTATACTGAATTTTGTTTCGGTGTAATATCTTAAAAGACAAAATAAAGTCTTTTCAGATGTGATTTGGATTTTGAACTGTGATGCGTCGTGTTTAGAAGAGCAAGACTGGAGTTATTGTTGGAGCGTTCAGGTGAGCTGGTGTTTAGGAAACTCTCTCTCTCTCTCTCTCTCTCTCTCTCTCTCTCTCTCTCTCTCTCTCTCTCTCTCTCTCTCTCCTCTTTTCTCTCTCTCTCTCTCTCTCTCTCTCTCTCTCTCTCTCTCTCTCTCTCCATCATAATTTAAGCAGAAACTTTAAACACGGCTGCTTCAGCAAACTTGACGATGCACCAGTGCAAGTAACTCTACCAGCCAGCCAGCCAGCCAGCCAGCCAGCCAGCCAGCCAGCCAGCCAGCCAGCCCCAGCTCTAACATGAGTCAGAAAGAGAGTAAAAGCAGATTAAACGCACACACACACATACACCTGCCAAACAGGAACGAATGCTGTCTGTGTTTGTTGATGACAGGAAAGTTTTGAGAAGATTACTGAGAGTCTAGGAGAGTGAGAGCCACCAGGGAGAGTCTAGGAGAGTGAGAGCCACCAGGGAGAGTCTAGGAGAGTGAAAGCTCCAGGGAGAGTCTAGGAGAGTGAAAGCTCCAGGGAGATTTATAGACAGGTTACAAGGGTAGTCAAGCAAGTGGCTGCTGGAGATGAATGCCAAGAATTGTAAAGTCATCAAATTTGCTGAGGCGAGGGAAGACCAGAGATAGAATACAGACTGGGAAGTAAGGGAACTACAGGTATTGACAGTAGATAAAGATCAGAGGAGTAACCATCACATAAAACAAGCGGCCGAACGCTTACGTAAACAACATAACTTCGACAGAGTCCCACTAGGCTGGCAAGTCTGTGTACACGACGTACAATATGCAACACCAGCCTGGAGTCCCACTAGGCTAGCAAGTCTGTGTACACGACGTACAATATGCAACACCAGCCTGGAGTCCCACTAGGCTGGCAAGTCTGTGTACACGACGTACAATATGCAACACCAGCCTGGAGTCCCACTAGGCTAGCAAGTCTGTGTACACGACGTACAATATGCAACACCAGCCTGGAGTCCCACTAGGCTAGCAAGTCTGTGTACACGACGTACAATATGCAACACCAGCCTGGAGTCCCACTAGGCTAGCAAGTCTGTGTACACGACGTACAATATGCAACACCAGCCTGGAGTCCCACTAGGATGGCAAGTCTGTGTACACGACGTACAATATGCAATACCAGCCTGGAGTCCCACTAGGCTAGCAAGTCTGTGTACACGACGTACAATATGCAACACCAGCCTGGAGTCCCACTAGGCTAGCAAGTCTGTGTACACGACGTACAATATGCAATACCAGCCTGGAGTCCCACTAGGCTAGCAAGTCTGTGTACACGACGTACAATATGCAACACCAGCCTGGAGTCCCACTAGGATGGCAAGTCTGTGTACACGACGTACAATATGCAATACCAGCCTGGAGTCCCACCCAGGTTAAGATTCTTCAACACCTTTAAATCTGGGATAATCTGGTTGCAAGGGTTTGCAACCATATTATCCCTAGCGCTAATAAGACTGCATTATGAGGAGAGAATAAAGGGATTTAATATGAGGATTCTGGAAGAAAGGAAGAGAAGGAGACACATGTTTACGACTGTAAGAGAACTCAGAAAAAAATTGATTAAACTGAAAATAATAGAATTTTTTTTACCCTATGAGTAAAACAACTACAAGAGAACCTAAACGAAAATTAAAAATATACATGACTTACTGAGGTGTTAGGAAACACATTTTAAGATTTACAGTAATAGGGAAGTGGGAAGAAATGGGTGACTGTTGCCTCTGTTCACCTAGCAGTAAGTTCATAGGCGTTACTATTGTGGGTGGCATCCCACAATAGTAACGCCTATATTGTGGGTGGCATCCCACAATAGTAACGCCTATGATCGCCTACGGGTTCAGAAACGAACTGTTAGAATAACAACTCTTAAACTTTGAACTAAACGATGTATAACAAGACGCAGAAACACTACAAGAGAGGGTACAGGAAGCCTGGTCAAGCTTCACCAGTGCTTGTGAAGGTGACTACAAGAGAAGATACTGAAGCCTAGTCAAGCTTCATCAGTGTGTGTGAAGGTGACCACAAGAGAAGATACTGAAGCCTAGTCAAGCTTCATCAGTGTGTGTGAAGGTGACCACAAGAGAAGATACTGAAGCCTAGTCACGCTTCACCAGTGTGTGTGAAGGTGACCACAAGAGAGGGTACAGGAAGCCTAGTTAAGATTCACCAGTGTTTGTGAAGGTGACCACAAGAGAGGGTACAGGAAGCCTAGTCAAGATTCACCAGTGTTTGTGAAGGTGATCACAAGAGAAGATACTGGAGCCTAGTCAAGCTTCATCAGTGTGTGTGAAGGTGCTTGCTGAAGTTCAACATCGGTCAATGAAATTAATGAGACTAGTTCTTCTAACTGCAACCTTGATTTCACTGCACACTACGACAAGGTCCTGGCTGCTCTAGAGGACAAACAAAATGCAGATGTAGTATACACAGACTTTGTGAAAGCCTTCGACAAGTGTGACCATGGTGTAATAACGCACAAAATGCTTGAAAATAGAATAACAGGAAAAGTTGGTAGATGGATCTATACCTTCCCGACAAACAGAACACAAAGAGTAATAGTAAACAAAGTAAAGTCTGAAGCGGCCACAGTGAAAAGCTCTGTTCCACAAGGCCCAGTACTTGCTCCCATCCTGTTCCACAAGGCCCAGTACTTGCTCCCATCCTGTTCCTCATCCTCATATCTGACATAGACAGAGGATATAAGTCACAGCACCATGTCCGTGTCTTCCTTTGCGAATGACACCCGAGTTCGCATGACAGTGTCCACCATCGAAGACACTGCAAGACTCCAAGTGGACATCAACCAAATCTTTAAATGGGCCGCAAAAAACAATATGAAGTTCAGTGAAGAGAAATTTCTATTACTCCGAAATGGAAAACTTGAGGAAATTAAAACTGTATTGGAGTATAAAACAAATTCCAACCACCTGAAGGACCTGGGAGTGATAATGTCAGAGGCTCACAACAATGTATCCACCACATCTGCTAGAAAAATGATAGGATGAATAACGAGAACCTTCAAAACTAGGGACACAAAACTCGTGATGATTCTCTACAAATCGACGCCTTTCAAGGCAGGTGAAATTGCTGACTTGGAGAGTGTACAGAGAGCCTTCACAACACACATAAGTACGATAAAACACCTAAATTACTGGGAATGGTTGAAGTTCCTTGACTTGTACTCCCTGGAACGTTGGCGGGAAAGATACATGATAATATACACCTGGAAAATCCTAGAGAGATTAGTAACAAATTTGCACACGAAAATCACTCCCTACGAAAGCAAAAGACTCGGCAGACGATGTAACATCCCCCCAATGAAAAGCAGGGGCGCCACTAGCACGATAAGAGACAACACAATAAGTGTCCGGGGCCCAAGACTGTTCTCCCAGCATACATAAGGGGGATTACCAATAGACCCCTGGCTGTTTTCAAGAAGGCGCTGGACATGCACCTAAAGCCGGTACCTGACCAGCCGGGCTGTGGTTCGTACGTCAGTCTACGTGCGGCCAGCAGTAACAGCCTGTTTGATCAGGCCCTGGTCCACCGCTAGGCCTGGTCACAGACCTGGCCGTGGGGGCGTTGACCCCCGAAACCCTCTTCAGGTATATTCCAGATATATACACTATTTAGGTTAGGTTAGCTTATTTTAGGTTAGGATAGGTTAAATATCGATTATCAGTGTATCCAGTGAATAAGCTTTGATAACACTATTAACTCAAGTGCAAGTCCCACTCTAATCCAACCCCTCTCACTCATGTATTTATTTAACCTATGTTTGAAGCTACCCAAGCTTTTAGCTTCAGTGACCCTACTAGGTACTGTTCCACTCATCGTCTATTCTAGTTCCAAACCAGTACTTTCCTATATCCTTTCTAAATATAAATTTATCCAGTTTGAATCCGTTATTTCGAGTTCCTTACTGAAGGGATATCCTCAGAACCTTATTTATATATGCCTTATATATACCCATCTTCCACTTATACTCTTCAGTCATGTCTTCCCTCATTCTACGTCTTACAAGAGAATGTAGATTAAGGGATTTCTATCTCTCTTCGTATGGGAGATTCCTTATGCAATGGATTAATTTTGTCATTCTTCGTTGAATGTTCTCTAGTTTATATTCATTCTGTAGTATGGAGATCAGAACTGAGCTGCATAATCTAAGTGAGGCCTTACTGATGATGTGTAGAGCTGTAGTATAACCTCTGGACTCCTGTTGCTTACACTTCTTGATATAAATCCAAGTAATCTGCTTTCCATAACTCCCAAGTCCTTTTCGCATTCTGTGTGGCTAAGTTCTACATTATTTAGATTATAAGCGTTAGGGTTATGTACATTCCCGAGCTTCAGAACTTTACATTTATCTACATTGAAGTGCATCTGCCACTTTTTAGACCACATGAGTTTGTCTAAATCCTCCTGAAGTTCCGATACATCTTCCTCCGAGTCAATTATCCTGCCTATTTTCGTGTCATCGACGAATTTGCTCATATCTCTTGTTATTCCCTCGTCAAGGTCATTAATGTATATTGTGAACAACAATGGGTGTAAAACTAATCCTATGGAACACTGCTTGTTACTGATCCCCAGTCAGACTTCAGTTATGGACACTCTTCTATCAGCTCTTTTATGTAAGATTAATTCAGTGTGAAATAGAATCCTTAATAATTGTACATTAATGCCCATCTATCACCGTTTACGATTTGCGCTATTTAAAAAACCTACATGTAAGAAAGTGTTATAGAAACCTAGGGAATGCAAGAACTGTCTTAAGAAGCAGGGAACAAGAAAAATCAATCGAAGTACTATTTACCATCCAAGCAAAATCAATCCTACGAGCGCAGGCAGTCGCGGAAATAGTGGATAGAGCTACACTGTTTAGCCCAAGAGGAGCATGGACAAGGGGCCACAGATGCAAGCTCAGGGCCACAGATGCAAGCCCAGGGCCACAGATGCAAGCTCAACACAGAGTCACAGGGATGGTTCTCATCTGTGTTTAATCAATCTTAGCTTGATAAACAAGTGCTATGAATTTCAAGAGGATGAAGAGGAGGATAAGTATATCACATACGGTGGCCAAGAATCAGTGTGATTGAAGGTCGAGAAGTGGCATCAAGGGCCGAGACTTGACCCCCCGCAACCATAACTTGGTGAGTGCAACTAACAGAGTGCTGTGGGAAGAAGCTTTGACAGATGGAAGATAACACACAGGCTCTCTCTCTCTCTCTCTCTCTCTCTCTCTCTCTCTCTCTCTCTCTCTCTCTCTCTCTCACACACGCCAGGGTTATGAATTGAAGACGCCGTTCATTAAAACTTTTCTTCCGGGGCGGGACTCAGCTCTTCAAACTCACGGCTCTCACTCTCGCGCTCTCTCTCTCTATCTCTCTCTATCTCTTTCTCTCTCTCTCTCATTTTCTCTCTCTCCCTGCTCGACACACATGCCAGGGTCGGTGCTGGAAGTTGTGATGAAGGAGAGGACTAGGTGAAGGCAGAGTGTAGTGAAGGAGAGGACTAGGGGAAGGCAGAGTGTAGTGAAGGAGAGGACTAGGGGAAGGCAGAGTGTAGTGAAGGAGAGGTCTAGGGAAAGACAGAGTGTAGTGAAGGAGAGGACTAGGGGAAGGCAGAGTGTAGTGAAGGAGAGGTCTAGGGAAAGACAGAGTGTAGTGAAGGAGAGGACTAGGGAAAGGTAGAGTGTAGTGAAGGAGAGGACTAGGGGAAGGCAGAGTGTAGTGAAGGAGAGGACTAGGGGAAGGCAGAGTGTAGTGAAGGAGAGGACTAGGGGAAGGCAGTGTAGTGAAGGAGAGGACAAGGAGAAGGCAGAGTGTAGTGAAGGAGAGGACTAGGTGAAGGCAGAGTGTAGTGAAGGAGAGGACTAGGGGAAGGCAGAGTGTAGTGAAGGAGAGAATAGGGAAAGGCAGAGTGTAGTGAAGGAGAGGACTAGGGAAGGCAGAGTGTAGTGAAGGAAGGACTAGGGAAGGCAGAGTGTAGTGAAGGAGAGGACTAGGTGAAGGCAGAGTGTAGTGAAGGAGAGGACTAGGGAAGGCAGAGTGTAGTGAAGGAGAGGACTAGGTGAAGGCAGAGTGTAGTGAAGGAGAGGACTAGGGAAGGCAGAGTGTAGTGAAGGAGAGGACTAGGGAAGGCAGAGTGTAGTGAAGGAGAGGACTAGGTGAAGGCAGAGTGTAGTGAAGGAGAGGACTAGGTGAAGGCAGAGTGTAGTGAAGGAGAGGACTAGGGGAAGGCAGAGTGTAGTGAAGGAGAGGACTAGGTGAAGGCAGAGTGTAGTGAAGGAGAGGACTAGGTGAAGGCAGAGTGTAGTGAAGGAGAGGACTAGGGAAGGCAGAGTGTAGTGAAGGAGAGGACTAAGTGAAGGCAGAGTGTAGTGAAGGAGAGGACTAGGGGAAGGCAGAGTGTAGTGAAGGAGAGGACTAGGGGAAGGCAGAGTGTAGTGAAGGAGAGGACTAGGTGAAGGCAGAGTGTAGTGAAGGAGAGGACTAGGTGAAGGCAGAGTGTAGTGAAGGAGAGGACTAGGGGAAGGCAGAGTGTAGTGAAGGAGAGGACTAGGGGAAGGCAGAGTGTAGTGAAGGAGAGGACTAGGGGAAGACAGAGTGTAGTGAAGGAGAGGACTAGGGGAAGGCAGAGTGTAGTGGAGGAGAGGACTAGGGGAAGGCAGAGTGTAGTGAAAGAGAGGACTAGGTGAAGGCAGAGTGTAGTGAAGGAGAGGACTAGGGGAAGGCAGAGTGTAGTGAAGGAGAGGACTAGGGGAAGGCAGAGTGTAGTGAAGGAGAGGACTAGGGGAAGGCAGAGTGTAGTGAAGGAGAGGACTAGGGGAAGGCAGATTGTAGTGAAGGAGAGGACTAGGTGAAGGCAGAGTGTAGTGAAGGAGAGGGAAGAGAGTTAGAGTGTAGTGGAGGAGAGAGTAAGAGTGTAGTGGAGGAGAAAGTAAGAGTGTAGTGGAGTCTACCTGGAGTCTACCTGGAGAGAATTCCAGGGGTCAACGCTCCCACGGCCCGGTCTGTGACCAGGCCTCCTGTTGGACCAGAGCCTGATCAACCAGGCTGTTACTGCTGGCCGCACGCAGTCCAACGTACGAACCACAGCCCGGCTGATCAGGTACCGACTTGAGGTGCCTGTCCAGTGCCTGCTTGAAGACAGCCATGGGTTTGTTGGTAATCCCCCTGATGTATGCTGGGAGGCAGTTGAACAATCTTGGGCCCCTGACACTTATTGTGTTGTCCCTCAACGTGCTAGTGGCACCCCTGCTCTTCATTGGGGGGATGTTACATCGCCTGCCGAGTCTTTTGCTTTCGTAGGGAGTGATTTTTGTGTGCAAGTTTGGTACTAATCCCTCGATAATTTTCCATGTGTATATAATAATGTATCTCTCCCGCCTGCGTTCTAGAGAGTACAGGTTTAGGAACTTCAAGCGTTCCCAGTAGTTGAGGTGGTTTATCGCACTTATGCGTGCGGTGAAGGTTCTCTGCACATTTTCAAGGTCAGCAACTTCACCCGTAGGAGTGTAGTGGAGACAGCTCTTGTTTTATTGAAATGAAGATATCCTCCTCTCACTCGGATCAAACTTGATTACCTCCCATTCTCCCAGGCTGTGACTGCCTCCTACTGGTTTATGTCTTCCCATGACCATAACAGAGTGCAGGATGGTTCTGAGTGAGTGTTAGGTATCTCTTGAGTCTTACTTGAGTTACAGTAGTGACTTACCATGTTGTTAGTGCTGGTGATGTGTTTTGTTTGTTACTGTGTTTGTTTGTAATGGTGATGTGTCTGTGTCTTTATTAGTTTGTTGTTAGTACTGGTGAGGCGTCTGTGTCTTTGTTAGAGTTAAATGCAATGTCTGCAGCTCTCACAGAGACCCACACAAAAGATAACTTTGACAGCAGAATATGGATCCCAGGGCACAACATATTTAGACGCGACAGAAAGTATAGGCAACAAGGGGAAAGGTGTTGTCCTGTACGTCACAGAGTCGCTCATTTGCTCAAAATTACTAAAAACTAAAAACTATGTAATTGAAGTTTTGGCCAGTAAAAACTAAGAATCAAATCCTAGTCACTGTGGTTGTATATAAGCCACCAGATGCAACTTCCCAGCAGTTCAAGGAACAGCCTCAAATATCTCGTTTCAGTTTAAGACATTTAAAATGTAGCAAATAATGTCTTAGCAGAGATAACCCCAGGATGCAGCTCAAATGAAAATTCACAAACACATGAGCTATTAAATCTGCAACAAATTCACCTTAAGCCAGCAAATAGTGGAGCCAGCAAATAGTGGAGCCAGCAAATAGTGGAGCCAGCAAATAGTGGAGCCAGCAAGACTGGAAAAAACATTTGACCTTATTTTCACTAATAATGATGACCTGGTACGAAATATAACAGTGTCAAAGACATTTAATTCGGGTCACAACGTAATCGAAGTACAGACTTGTATACACAGGCCTCCTGACTTGTATACACAGGCCTCCTGACTTGTATACACAGGCCTCCTGACTTGTATACACAGGCCTCCTGACTTGTATACACAGGCCTCCTGACTTGTATACACAGGCCTCCTGACTTGTATACACAGGCCTCCTGACTTGTATACACAGGCCTCCTGACTTGTATACACAGGCCTCCTGACTTGTATACACAGGCCTCCTGACTTGTATACACAGGCCTCCTGACTTGTATACACAGGCCTCCTGACTTGTATACACAGGCCTCCTGACTTGTATACACAGGCCTCCTGACTTGTATACACAGGCCTCCTGACTTGTATACACAGGCCTCCTGACTTGTATACACAGGCCTCCTGACTTGTATACACAGGCCTCCTGACTTGTATACACAGGCCTCCTGACTTGTATACACAGGCCTCCTGACTTGTATACACAGGCCTCCTGACTTGTATACACAGGCCTCCTGACTTGTATACACAGGCCTCCTGACTTGTATACACAGGCCTCCTGGCTTGTATACACAGGCCTCCTGACTTGTATACACAGGCCTCCTGACTTGTATACACAGGCCTCCTGACTTGTATACACAGGCCTCCTGACTTGTATACACAGGCCTCCTGACTTGTATACACAGGCCTCCTGACTTGTATACACAGGCCTCCTGACTTGTATACACAGGCCTCCTGACTTGTATACACAGGCCTCCTGACTTGTATACACAGGCCTCCTGACTTGTATACCAGGCCTCCTGACTTGTATACACAGGCCTCCTGACTTGTATACACAGGCCTCCTGACTTGTATACACAGGCCTCCTGACTTGTATACACAGGCCTCCTGACTTGTATACACAGGCCTCCTGACTTGTATCACAGGCCTCCTGGGCTTGTATCACAGGCCTCCCGACTTGTATACACAGGCCTCCTGACTTGTATACACAGGCCTCTGACTTGTATACACAGGCCTCCTGACTTGTATACACAGGCCTCTGACTTGTATACACAGGCCTCCTGACTTGTATACACAGGCCTCCTGACTTGTATACAAGGCCTCCTGACTTTATACACAGGCCTCCTGACTTGTATACACAGGCCCTCGACTTGATCACAGGCCTCCGACTTGATCACAGGCTCCTGATACACAGGCCTCGACTGTAGAGCTCCTGACTTATACAGGCTCTGATGACACAGGCCTCCTGACTTGATACACGGCCTCCTCCTATTGTACACAGGCCTCCTGCTGATCACAGGCCTCCTGACTTGTATACACAGGCCTCTGACTTGTACACAGGCCTCCTGACCAGCACAATAGATTAGTAGACTCTTATTAAATACAACTTCAAAACAGGAGCTCCATGATCAAATTAACCATCTCAAACGATACATTCTCAAGACGAATTCTGGGACTTATCCCTCCGGACTCTCCCTCCTGGGCTTACTCCTGCGGATACTCTCCTGCGGACTTACTTCCTGCGGATTGACTCTCGCGGAGCTCTACTGCGGACACTCTCGGACTTGACTCTCCTGCGCTATCCCCTGCGGACTTCCCCCTGGACCTCCTCCGGATTGCTCCTCGGACTTGCTCCTGGACTCCTCCTGCGGATCTCTCCTGCGGACTACCCCTGCGGACTCCCTCTGCGGTTCCCTCCTGGGATCTCTCGCGGACTACTCCCTCGCTGGATTACTCCTCCCCACCCCGGACTACTCCTCTGGGACTTCTCTCGCTGGGACTTACCCTCGCTGGGACGACTCTGGATCCTCCTCCGGATACTTCGCGGACTACTCCTCCTGGGACTTCTCCTTGCGGACCCTCCGGGACTTATCTCTGCCTCGCTGCGGACTACTCCTCGGGACTCTCCCTCGACACTCCTGCTGGGACTACTCCTCTGGGACTTCTCGCGGACTACTCCTCGCTGGGACGCTTCTGGGACTGACCCGGACTACTCCTCGCGCGGACATCACCTGCTCGACTACTCCCGTGGACATCACTCCTTGGACTTGACTCCCTGCTGCGGACATCCTCCTCGCTGGACTGACTCCTGCTGCGGACTACTTCGCTGGGACTTCTCCCCCGGACTCTCTCGCGCGGACATCACTCCTCGCGGGACTCACCCCGCTGGGACATCACTCCCCGTGGACTTGACTCTCCGGGACTACTCTGCTGGGACTTACTTCTGGGCTGCTCTCGGGACATCACCTGCGGGACTTCCTCGCGGACTACTCCTGCGGACTGACTCCCTCGCTGCGGACTTGACTCCCTCCTGCGGACTTGACTCCCTCCTGCGGACTTCACTCCCTCGCTGCGGTACTCTCGCTTGGACTCCCTCCTGCGGACTTGACTCCCTCCTGCGGACTTGACTCCCTCGCTGCGGACTTCACTCCCTCGCTGCGGACTTGACTCCCTCCTGCGGACTTGACTCCTCACTGCGGACTTCACTCCCTCACTGCGGACTTCACTCCCTCACTGCGGACTTGACTCCCTCACTGCGGACTTGACTCCCTCACTGCGGACTTGACTCCCTCGCTGCGGACTTCACTCCCTCACTGCGGACATCACTCCCTCGCTGCGGACTTCACTCCCTCACTGCGGAATGACTCCCTCGCTGCGGACTTGACTCCCTCGCTGCGGACTTGACTCCCGCTGCGGATTGACTCCCTCGCTGCGGACTTGACTCCCTCCTGCGGACTTGACTCCTGCTGGGACACTCGCGGACTTGACTCCCTCGCTGCGGACTTCACTCCCTCGCTGCGGACATCACTCCTCGCTGCGGACTTCACTCCTCCTGCGGAATTGACTCCTCGCTGCGGACTTGACTCCTCGCTGGGACTCTGACTCCCTCGCTCCTCCGCTGGACATTGACTCCTCGCTGCGGACTTGACTCCCTCGCTGCGGACTTGACTCCCTCGCTGCGGACTTGACTCCCTCGCTGCGGACTTGACTCCCTCGCTGCGGACTTGACTCCCTCACTGCGGACTTGACTCCCTCACTGCGGAATTGACTCCCTCGCTGCGGACTTGACTCCCTCACTGCGGACTTCACTCCCTCACTGCGGACTTGACTCCCTCGCTGCGGACTTGACTCCCTCACTGCGGACTTCACTCCCTCACTGCGGACTTCACTCCCTCACTGCGGACTTGACTCCCTCGCTGCGGACTTGACTCCCTCGCTGCGTGACTTCGCTCCTCACTGCGGACTTGACTCCTCCTGCGGACTTGACTCCCCGCTGCGGACTTCACTCCCTCGCTGCGGACTTGACTCCCTCGCTGCGGACTCTGACTCCTCGCTGCGGACTTGACTCCCCTCGCTGCGGACTTGACTCCCTCGCTGCGGACTTGACTCCCTCACTGCGGACATGACTCCCTCGCTGCGGACTTCACTCCTCGCTGCGGACTTCACTCCTCGTGACACTGCGGATTGACTCCTCGCTGCGGACTTGACTCCCTCGCGGACTTCACCCTCCTGCGGACTGACTCCCTCCTGCGGACTTGACTCCCTCGCTGCGGACTTCACTCCCTCACTGCGGACTTACTCCCTCCTGCGGACTTACTCCCTCACTGCGGACTTGACTCCCTCGCTGCGGACTTCACTCCCTCACTGCGGACTTGACTCCCTCGCTGCGGACTTGACTCCTCGCTGCGGACTTGACTCCTCGCGCGGATCTTCTGGACTCCCTCGCTGCGGACTTGACTCCCTCGCTGCGGACATCACTCCCTCGCTGTGGACTTGACTCCCTCGCTGCGGACTTGACTCCCTCGCTGTGGACATCACTCCCTCGCTGTGGACTTGACTCCCTCGCTGCGGACATCACTCCCTCGCTGTGGACTTGACTCCCTCGCTGCGGACATCACTCCCTCGCTGTGGACTTCACTCCCTCGCTGCGGACATCACTCCCTCGCTGCGGACTTGACTCCCTCGCTGCGGACATCACTCCCTCGCTGCGGACTTGACTCCCTCGCTGCGGACTTGACTCCCTCGCTGCGGACTTGACTCCCTCGCTGCGGACATCACTCCCTCGCTGCGGACTTGACTCCCTCGCTGCGGACTTGACTCCCTCGCTGCGGACTTGACTTCCTCGCTTCGGACTTGACTCCCTCGCTGCGGACTTGACTCCCTCGCTGCGGACTTGACTCCCAGGCTGCGGACATCACTCCCTCGCTGCGGACTTGACTCCCTCCTGCGGACTTGACTCCCTCGCTGCGACTTGACCTCGCTGCGGACTTGACTCCTCGCTGCGGACTTGACTCCCTCGCTGCGGACTTGACTCCTCGCTGCGGACATCACTCCTCGCTGCGGACTTGACTCCCTCGCTGCGGACTTGACTCCCTCGCTGCGGACTTCACTCCCTCGCTGCGGACTTGACTCCCTCGCTGCGGACTTGACTCCCTCGCTGCGGACTTGACTCCCTCGCTGCGGACTTGACTCCCTCGCTGCGGACTTGACTCCCTCGCTGCGGACTTGACTCCCTCGCTGCGGACTTGACTCCCTCGCTGCGGACTTCACTCCCTCGCTGTGGACTTGACTCCCTCGCTGCGGACTTGACTCCCTCGCTGTGTGGCATCCTCTCATCATACCCTCCAGGCCCTACACTTTATTTTATTAAAGTATATATTAGATGGTGAAGGAGAGTATTTCAATACAACGATGTAATACATTATTGTGCACTATTATCCGGAGGAGAGTATTTCAATACAACGATGTTATACATTAATGTGCACTATTATCCGGATTTCTTATTTCTTCTCCAAAGTTTAAAACTTGGAAGAAACTGATTCGTGTTAATTTATGTTTTGTATGTTAAGTAGAGTTTTGACGCGAGATTAATGGTTAAAGTTTTCCCAAGTGTTTTTGTCTCACTGCCTCTCACTGTGTTCCATTTCCCTCTTCTCTCCCTCTTCCTTCTTCCTTCCTCCTTACTATTTCATTTTACCCACTGATTCTCTCATTCTTTATTTGTTTTCACAAGTTTCACTATCTAGTTCTAATCTCTACAGAACTCTCCCCTGTTCTAAAACTTCTTCTTTATTAATAACATCTACATACCCTCGTCTCTCTCTCTCTCTCTCTCTCTCTCTCTCTCTCTCTCTCTCTCTTGTACTATTGATGCAAAATTTGCATTTAATGACAAGTTTTACACTCGGAAGTTTTGTATGACAATGGGAAATCCTATTTCACCTATTCTTAGTAATTTATACATGAATTTATTTAAAACAAGTAGTTTTGAAGAAAAAATATGAATATTTCTTTTGGTTTATTTAAATTGGATTCATTTATATTTAGTAAAATTTGAGAAGAATTTAAGATACATTAGACAATTTTTTAGGTAGAATATAAACTGTTTCAGGGATCAATGACTACCTACCTACATCATTATAAAAAGTCAGGTGTTGTTGAGGGGTGGCAGCCAGGTGTAGTCTCGTCCTTATATCCCTTCCTGTTAACCTTTTATTTTTATAGTTCCTTGATAATGTGAGAAGTCACGAAAGCGCTTGGAATTTCACTATTTTTTCACAGTGGTTGTTATATATATATATATATATATATATATATATATATATATGTCGTGCCGATTAGGTAAAACTGGTCAATTAGCAAGGACTCTTTTAAAATTAAGTCCTTTCTGAAATTTTCTCTTATACGTTTAAAGATATATTTTTTTCATTTATGTTAATGTAAACATTTATAATTTTGTACCAAGAGAAAATTTGAAAACTTACCTAACCTTATTATAACAAGCGCAATTTAATTTAGCCTAACCCAACTAAATAGTATATTTTTGATACGTTTACAATAATTTAATAATAAACAAACACAATTAAATATATTTTTTTTCGTTAGGCTCAGAATGCTTTTTGCGAAATTATTGCATACACAAATTTTCTTATATGGCAAGAAGAGCGTTGCTATTTAAGCCAAAATCGCAAGTTTTACCTAATCGGCACGACATATATATATATACACATATATACACTACATACATACATATTGTCATTCTCAGTACACCCACCGGATGCTTCAATCTCATACACTTTACTTCCTCTTTATCTCTGACACACTGGAGGGTGTACTGACACTCAGACACTGACACACTGGAGGGTGTACTGACACAGCACTCAGACACTGACACACTGGAGGGTGTATTGACACAGCACTCAGACACTGACACACTGGAGGGTGTACTGACACAGCACTCAGACACTGACACACTGGAGGGTGTATTGACACAGCACTCAGACACTGACACACTGGAGGGTGTATTGACACAGCACTCAGACACTGACACACTGGAGGGTGTATTGACACAGCACTCAGACACTGACACACTGGAGGGTGTATTGACACAGCACTCAGACACTGACACACTGGAGGGTGTATTGACACAGCACTCAGACACTGACACACTGGAGGGTGTATTGACACAGCACTCAGACACTGACACACTGGAGGGTGTATTGACACAGCACTCAGACACTGACACACTGGAGGGTGTATTGACACAGCACTCAGACACTGACACACTGGAGGGTGTATTGACACAGCACTCAGACACTGACACACTGGAGGGTGTATTGACACAGCACTCAGACACTGACACACTGGAGGGTGTATTGACACAGCACTCAGACACTGACACACTGGAGGGTGTATTGACACAGCACTCAGACACTGACACACTGGAGGGTGTACTGACACAGCACTCAGACACTGACACACTGGAGGGTGATTGACACAGCACTCAGACACTGACACACTGGAGGGTGTATTGACACAGCACTCAGACACTGACACACTGGAGGGTGTATTGACACAGCACTCAGACACTGACACACTGGAGGGTGTATTGACACAGCACTCAGACACTGACACACTGGAGGGTGTATTGACACAGCACTCAGACACTGACACACTGGAGGGTGTATTGACACAGCACTCAGACACTGACACACTGGAGGGTGTATTGACACAGCACTCAGACACTGACACACTGGAGGGTGTATTGACACAGCACTCAGACACTGACACACTGGAGGGTGTATTGACACAGCACTCAGACACTGACACACTGGAGGGTGTATTGACACAGCACTCAGACACTGACACACTGGAGGGTGTATTGACACAGCACTCAGACACTGACACACTGGAGGGTGTATTGACACAGCACTCAGACACTGACACACTGGAGGGTGTATTGACACAGCACTCAGACACTGACACACTGGAGGGTGTATTGACACAGCACTCAGACACTGACACACTGGAGGGTGTATTGACACAGCACTCAGACACTGACACACTGGAGGGTGTACTGACACAGCACTCAGACACTGACACACTGGAGGGTGTATTGACACAGCACTCAGACACTGACACACTGGAGGGTGTATTGACACAGCACTCAGACACTGACACACAGGACGCTCAAGTGACAGACATAATCACCCTCCCGCCTCTAACATGTCCCATACAAATCCAACACCGTTATTTCTTTCATTTTTCTTGTTTTACCCTTGTCTATATTTACCCTCCTTCAGGTCATCCCCCTCAGTACTTTCTGATGGTGTAATTTTTTATTATTCACGCATCCATAAAGGGACACCTAAAAGTGGTTGCCAGTATGTGTTTTTTTTTCCCTCCAAAACTAGTCTTGTTTTTTGCTCAGAATTTGAGAGCTTCAGAATTTGCAGCCGATCGGCTGCAAATTCTGAACGTTGGTTTTTGGTAACGCGGACATATGTAGGTGCCCGGTGATTAAAGTTATATATTTCCGTATTCCAAGGTTCTTGGAATGGCTCTAATGACTTCCAAACAACTCATCTCTTTGGCTTCAAATATTCAGTAAAGTTGTTTACTGCTTCTACGACGGCGGAGAGTGGAACTGATGTAGATGTACCTACAGTATGTAGATGTACATACTGTATGTACATATAGTATGTCAGTTTTGTGTGTAAAATAGTACGAAATTCTTGTTCCCGTTAAATAGTTTGATGTCTTGTCTTATGAAGTGAGGAGTGAAGTGTCTCATCGCTACGCTATAGTGTCCAGTAAGTAGTTTTATGTGGACAAAGTTGTCGATATACTGATACAGTTAGAAACCATTGAATCGGTGGCATCCGTGCGATAACTGGAGAATGCCTCTTCTGATCGGCTTCAAACTTTTGGTGACAAGAGGAGCACCACAGTAACAACGAATGAGAGCACAATAACAAAACACGAGAGGGCAGACAAAGCAGCAGACACATTAAACGCGGAGACTCCATCAACACACTGCAACGGACAGGGACCTTTGAGCAGGCCGGTCACACAAAGGAACACGGGGGATACAACCATGACAGCACCGGGAGAGGCTAATGCACCTCTGATGAGGCAATGGGAGACACAGTGGGAGGAGGAAAGGGAGAGGTCGATCTTTATCTATGGCCTGAAGGAAGTTGAAGGGGACACCCACGACAGAAGAAAACAGGAGGAGAAAGAAAGGATCGAAGGTATCATGCTAGCAATAGGGGGAGACACGTCCCAAGTGACAAATTTTCGGAGAATTGGGTGGTACACAAGGGAAAGAAATCGACCTCTCAAGGTAATCTTCAAAGCAGAATCAGCCCGCACCATGATCCTGCAAGAGAAAGCACGGCTGAGGACGAATCAGGGGTACCGGAATGTATACCTAGATCGGGACAGAACGCAGGAAGAAAGGGAGGCTCGGAAGGAGCAGATAAGAAGGCGAAGAGAGGAGAGAGAGGAGACAGCTAGATATGGAGAACACCAAGCCCAAACAGGACAAACACACACACTGGAAGTACCCACGGTGGGCCTAAAATCACACAAAACCCCCACGCCAACCACACACTTTAACACCACACACACTCATCAGTCCCACTGCCCCCACCCCAGCAACCCAAAACCCACCATCACAGCTACCCCCCACCCCCACCACAAACTCCACCCCACCAACACATACCCCTACCATACAATCCCCCACCCATGCTGCAACCCCCTATGGGCACCCCACCCACACCCCCCTCAACCCACCAAGATCTCCCCAGGGACACAGTACTGGAAACAAGGTTGAAGGTTTGGTACACAAACGCAGATGGAATTACGAATAAGTATGAAGAGTGGAATGAAAGAATAGGTGAAGTGTCCCCAGACATCATAGCTGTCACAGAGTGTGATTACTAATTTTATTAAATTAATCCTGATATTGAGTTTCTTCAATACCTAAAGAATGACTCTTCCGATCGTCTTCAAACTATAAATGTTGATTCATTAGATAAGAAGGTAGACACCTCATAAGTTATCACTATTTAGGAGGAAATTTAATAACTTTGTTAAAAAAAAAAACTTGGAATCGTTAGATTCCGAGCAGTAGTTTGAGAATGCCTCTTCTGGTAGACTTCAAACTTTCAGTGAAGTTGTGCTTTATTAAAACAATGTTTGGCAATCACTTTGAGCTTTGTAAATTTTAGTTTGCTAATTTTATTAACCAAACTGATTTTCATGAAAAACTTAACTAGAGAATGTCTCTTCTGATCGGCTTCAAACTCTAAATGCTGGTGTATTTGAATTATAATTATTTGCTTTGTCTTAAACTTGGGATGTGTAGGTACCATTTTCCCATCATTATTTAAGATATTGTATCAAATTGAAGTTTCTCAAGAAAAATGCACGAACATCAACTATATTTTATCCTTTAGGACTGATGACAATTGTAAATAGAATATACCTAAGATAAGAAAAGAAAACTCAAGAAATAATGAAAAATGGCACTTTAGTGAGCCCTTAAATACCGTATTTTTCATTTGGTTGTATTCCAGAGCCGGCACATTCTCTCGTAATGTGTCCTTATCACTACTCAACTTGCTCTATGGGTTTCGGTTATAATTTGGGAACATATTATCCGATCGGCTTCAAATTTTTAACGGCTTATAGTGGAAGATTAATGTATCATTTGGTATGTGTAGGTGATAAATGATCAATGTTATTTAACTCATTCCTTACTTGGGATTCTTATATACCATTCCAATATTGTATAGAAGAATCTCAAGTAAGGCATAATAATCAATACTGAGAAGAATAGTCAGTACCCCTGAGAACATTCGGGAACAGGACATTTAAACGGACAAAGAGCACATTCATTTCCTTTATTTTAATAATTAAATAGGTTACACAGAATAATAACAATCCATATATATAATATCCACTGAGAAACGTATTTTCTCAAGTCACAGGACCTGTTCTAAACGGTTAGAAAAAGCTTAGGGCGGACTATTATAACTTCTAATTTCATAATTCTTGACTTCTCAAAACCCTCTTACCCCATATAGGGGGATGGTGGCAGTGGTGGGTGTGACGCCGACCTCTGGCCACATTCTAAGAGAGCCAGGAGGAGGCCAGGCCCACTCTGCGTTATTCTGAGAAAAAAAACTTCCCCTTACTCCTTCAGTTGCAACATTGCATAGCTCCTGATGACGCACTGAGAAGTGTGAAAGTACTTGAGCTAAAGATTCCCCTCCCCCTGTGGCTTGTCTTGCAATATATATATATATATATATATATATATATATATATATATATATATATATATATATATATATATATATATATATATATATATAAAATAAAGATGAGGAATTAGACACATGCAACATCTAGTTATCTTTATTTGTAGACGTTTCGCCAACGAGTGTCTGTCTTTATCAATACAATGTGAAGAATTATATACAAAAGGTGAGGTAACGAGTCCCTCAGTGTTGGAGTTGGTGAAGATCACCGTCGTCTTGAAGGAACTAAGCACAGTCATGGAGCTTGGTGCTTATATACTGGCGCCAGGTGTAGGTCGTGTAGCAACTGGCGCCAGGTGTAGGTCGTGTAGCAGCAGTAGACGAAGACATTGTCACTGGTAGGTGGGAACTCCCAGTGGATGTAGGTCATACCCATGGACTGGGTCAGTAGTGAGCAAGAAGGTCATGTAGATGTCCTCTGTACCAAGATTCCATGATGCTGTTGTGTCTGACAGCTTGTATATAAATGTTATACAATATTAAATAAAGATATTGCCTGGGAAAAAAGTGTAAATGATGTAAAGAGAGAGAGATTATTATTATTATTATTATTATTATTGTTATTATTATTATTATTATTATTATTATTATTATTATTATTATTATTATTATTATTATTAAATTAGCAGCCGCAGTAGCGGTTAATTTTTAATATTAATTCTATTATCGTTGTTAGCAATAATATTAGTATTAACAGCACACTATGGGGAGGGCGAAACGTTGCCACAGTAAAATGTCACATTAGTTGCACTTGTGCCCTTTTACCAGTCGGTAAAAGGTAAATGGTCCAAGCAGGATCGAAACATCGTCGTCACCTTTTCCCTCGATCGCTCTCAGCTCACACACTGAGGTCCGGAGTTCGAATCTCCTCAGGTACGGCTGGAAAACATTAGGGACTTGTTTCCATAAGACACTGCTGTCTATGTTCACCCATCAGTGTAAAATGGGTACCTGGGACTGGTGTGGGTCGCATCCTGGGACAAAACTGACCTAATTTGCCCGAAATGTTCAGCATAACAAGGATCTTTCTATATAGTAGTATGTCACTGATGTCAGCTATGACTGTATACCTTGTACATGTACTTGTATACCTTGTACATGTACTTGTATACCTTGTACATGTACTTGTATACCTTGTACATGTACTTGTATACCTTGTACATGTATTTGTAGTCAATAAAGATATATGTGCGGGTTATTTGTGTATTAATGAAGTTGTTTATGAGTAAACTGGTCAGGAATCAGGATGGGGCTGGCCAGGAAGCAGGATGGGGCTGGCCAGGAAGCAGGATGGGGCTGGCAAGGAAGCAGGATGGGGCTGGCCAGGAAGCAGGATGGGGCTGGAAAGGAAGCAGGATGGGGCTGGTCAGGAATCAGGATGGGGCTGGCCAGGAAGCAGGATGGGGCTGGCCAGGAATCAGGATGGGGCTGGCCAGGAATCAGGATGGGGCTGGCCTGGAAGCAGGATGGGGCTGGCCAGGAAGCAGGATGGAGCTGGCCAGGAAGCAGGATGGGGCTGGACAGGAAGCAGGATGGGGCTGGACAGGAAGCAGGATGGGGCTGGCCAGGAAGCAGGATGGGGCTGGCCAGGAAGCATGATGGGGCTGGCCAGGAAGCAGGATGGGGCTGGACAGGAAGCAGGATGGGGCTGGCCAGGAAGCAGGATGGAGCTGGCCAGGAAGCAGGATGGGGCTGGACAGGAAGCAGGATGGGGCTGGACAGGAAGCAGGATGGGGCTGGCCAGGAAGCAGGATGGGGCTGGCCAGGAAGCATGATGGGGCTGGCCAGGAAGCAGGATGGGGCTGGCCAGGAAGCAGGATGGGGCTGGACAGGAAGCAGGATGGGGCTGGCCAGGAAGCAGGATGGGGCTGGCCAGGAAGCATGATGGGGCTGGCCAGGAAGCAGGATGGGGCTGGCCAGGAAGCAGGATGGGGCTGGCCAGGAAGCAGGATGGGGCTGGCCAGGAAGCAGGATGGGGCTGGCCAGAAAGCAGGATGGGGCTGGCAAGGAAGCAGGATGCGGCTGGCCAGGAAGCAGGATAGGGCTGGCCAGGAAGCAGGATGGGGCTGGCCAGGAAGCAGGATGGGGCTGGCCAGGAAGCAGGATGGGGCTGGACAGGAAGCAGGATGGGGCTGGACAGGAAGCAGGATGGGGCTGGCCAGGAAGCAGGATGGGGCTGGCCAGGAAGTAGGATGGGGCTGGCCAGGAAGCAGGATGGGGCTGGCCAGAAAGCAGGATGGGGCTGGCAAGGAAGCAGGATGGGGCTGGCCAGGAAGCAGGATGGGGCTGGCCAGGAAGCAGGATGGGGCTGGCAAGGAAGCAGGATGGGGCTGGCAAGGAAGCAGGATGGGGCTGGCCAGGAAGCAGGATGGGGCTGGCCAGGAAGCAGGATGGGGCTGGCCAGGAAGCAGGATGGGGCTGGCCAGGAAGCTGGATGGGGCTGGCATGTGTAGTTTAACAGCAGGAAGGCCAGGGAGCAGGAAGAGGCTTGGTGCAGGAAGGAAGTCCTCATCACACTGAAAGAGAAAGGCCCGTGGACTCTGCTGTACTCCTGAGTCCCGGGTGTGTACTCGTCAATGAGTGGCTGGGGTCTCTCTCTCTCTCTCTCTCTCTCTCTCTCTCTCTCTCTCTCTCTCTCTCTCTCTCTCTCTCTCTCTCTCTCTCTCTCTCTGATGTACTTCTCGTTAGTCCAGGGATGGTACGCTGTCATCTAGTACCTCTGTACTCTGTGTACTCAGTCCTTTGGTGAAGTACTCATGCGTGGTGTGTGTACTCGGTCACCGAGTGCCGTCGAACTCGCGGGCGGGGGGGGGAGGGGAAGCTGTATTGTACTGGCACTGGGGTGTTTTGTCTGTGTTGCAGAGTAATTTGCATTGTTGATAGCAGCTGAATATTTAATTCGTTGGTTTCCCATTTCTCTCATATACACTATTCTCTCTCTCTCTGTCTCTCTCTCTCTCTCTGCCTCTCTCTCTCTCTCTCTCTCTCTCTCTCTCTCACTCACTCACTCTCTCCCTCTGTCTCTGTCTCTCTGTCTCTGTCTCTCTCTCTCTCTCTCTCTCTCTCCCTCTGTCACTCTCTCTCTCTGTCTCTCTCTCTGTCTCTCTCTCTGTCACTCACTCTCTCTCTCTCTCTCTCTCTGTCTCTCTCTCTCTCTCTCTCTCTCTCTCTCTCTCTCTCTCTCACTCTCTGCCGAAACATTTCATTCCGCTGACGAAGCCTTCCTTCTTCCCCTCCGGGATCTCTTTTCTCATTGTCGCCACAGCAGGAGGCTTCCAAATGGTCCAGGGGAAATTCAGAGGAAAGTCAGGCACTGTTGGGGGATTCCAAATGATCTAAGGGGAATTCTAAGGCAGGTCAAACACTGCTAGAGGCTTCCAAATGATCTAAGGGGAATTCTAAGGCAGGTCAAACACTGCTAGAGGCTTCCAAATTGTCTAGGGAATTCCAAGGGAAGTCAGATGCTGCTGGAGGTTTTCATATTAACTGATGCACACCGGTGAGATGGGATGCTGGTAGTGGGTTCAGTGTGTGTGTGTACTCACCTAGTTGTACTCACCTAGTTGTGGTTGCAGGGGTCGATTCATAGCTCCTGGCCCCGCCTCTTCACTGGCCGCCACTGCGTCACTCTCCCTTCGTCATGAGCCTTATCATACCTCTTCTTAAAGCTATGTATGGATCCTGCCTCCACTACATCGCTTCTCAAGCTATTCCACTTCCTGACCACTCTTTGACTGAAGAAATACTTCCTAACATCCCTGTGATTCATCTGAGTCTTCAACTTCCAACTGTGTCCCCTTGTTGCTGTGTCCCATCTCTTGAACATTCTGTCTCTGTCCACCTTGTATTTTATATGTCGTTATCATGTCCTCCCTTACTCTCCTGTCCTCCAATGTCGTCAGGTCGATTTCCCTTAACCTTTCTTCGTAGGACATTCCCCTTAGCTCTGGAACTAGCCTTGTCGCAAACCTTTGCACTTTCTCTAATTTCTTGACGTGCTTGACAAGGTACGGGTTCCAAGCTGGCGCTGCATACTCTAGTATGGGTCTGACGTACACGGTGTACAGTGTCTTGAACGATTCCTTTGTCACTGTAGGCTCAGTGATAGTATAGTTCATAGCTTATAACCGTTACTGTATCATACACTGCTCACGTGATCGGTTATAAGCTATTAACTATACTATCACTGAGCCTACAGTGACACCTTACTAAGGTATCGGAACGCTATTCTCAGGTTTGCCAGTCGCCCGTATGCTGCAGCAGTTATCTGGTTGATGTGTGCTTCCGGAGACGTGCTCGGTGTTATACTCACCCCAAGATCTTTCTCCTTGAGCGAGGTTTGCAGTCTTTGGCCACCTAGCCTATACTCTGTCTGCGATCTTCTTTGCCCTTCCCCGATCTTCATGACTTTGCATTTGGCGGGGTTAAATTCGAGAAGCCAGTTGCTGGACCAGGTGTCAAGCCTGTCCAGGTCTCTTTGTAGTCCTGCCTGATCCTCATCTGATTTAATTCCCCTCATTAACTTCACATCATCTGCAAACAGGGACACTTCTGAGTCTATCCCTTCCGTCATGTCATTCACATATACCAAGAATAGCACTGGTCCTAGGACTGACCCCTGTGGGACCCCGCTCGTCACAGGCGCCCACTGTGATACCTAATCACGTACCATGACTCGTTGTTGCCTCCCTGTCAGGTATTCTCTGATCCATTGCAGTGCCCTTCCTGTTATACACACCTGATCCTCTAACTTCTGCACTAATCTCTTGTGAGGAACTGTGTCCATGAAAATGCAATCAACCCACCCCTCTCTCTCGTGTCTTACTTATGTTACTTTGTCATAAAACTCCAGAAGGTTTGTGACACAGGATTTGCCTTCCATGAATCCGTGCTGGGTGTCGTTTATAATCTTGTTCCGTTCCAGGTGCTCCACCACTCTCCTCCTGATTATCTTCTCCATGACTTTGCACACTATACACGACAGTAACACTGGTCTATAGTTTCTGTGTGTGTGTGTGTGTGTGTGAGTGTGTGTGTGTGTGTGTGAGTGTGATGTGTGTGTGTGTGTGTGTGTGTGTGTGTGTGTGTGTGTGTGTGAGTGTGTGTGTGTGTGTGTGTGTGTGAGTGTGTGTGTGTGTGTGTGTGATGTGTGTGTGTGTGTGATGTGAGTGTGTGTGTGTGTGTGAGGTGTGTGAGTGTGTGTGTGTGTGTGTGTGTGTGAGTGTGTGTGTGTGTGTGTGTGTGTGTGTGAGTGTGTGTGTGTGTGTGTGTGTAGTGTGTGTGGTGTGTGTGTGAGTGTGTGTGTGTGTGAGTGTGTGTGTGTGTGTGTGTAGGTGTGTGTGTGTGTGTGTGGTGTGTGTGTGTGTGTGTGTGTGTGTGTGTGTGTGTGAGTGTGTGTGTGTGTGTGTGTGTGTGTGTGTGGTAGTGTGTGTGTGTGTGTGTGAGTGTGGTGTGTGTGTGTGTGTGTGTGTGTGTGTGTGTGTGTGTGTGTGAGTGTGAGTGTGTGTGTGTGTGTGTGTAGTGTGTGTGTGTGTGGTGTGTGGTGTGTGTGTGTGTGTGTGTGTGTGTGAGTGTGTGTGTGTGTGTGTGAGTGTGTGTGTGTGTGTGTGTGTGTGTGTGTGTGAGTGTGTGTGTGTGTGTGTGTGTGAGTGTGTGGGTGTGTGTGTGGTGTGTGTGAGTGTGTGTGGTGTGTGTGTGGTGTGTGTGTGTGGTGTGGTGTGTGTGTGTGTGTGTGGTGGTGTGGTGTGTGTGTGTAGTGTTGTGTGGTGTGTGAGTGTGTGTGTGTGTGTGGTGTGTGTGTGTGAGAATGTTGTGTGTGCTCGTAGTGTGTGTGTTGTGTGTGTGTAAGAAAATTCTTCCTGAAATCTATTTTAATTTTTGAAACAAATCTCTTAATACTTAGTTCTCAACGCCGAGCCTCATTGTTTTCACGCTCTGCTTCTTTAATAGTGGGGGGTACTGAGGGAGGTGCTGGGGTGGTGCTGAGGGAGGTGCTGAGGGTGGTGCTGAAGGGTGGTGCTGAGGGGTGGTGCTGAGGGTGGTGCTGAGGGGTGGTGCTGAGGGGTGGTGCTGAGGGGTGGTGCTGGGGTGGTGCTGAGGGTGGTGCTGAGGGTGGTGCTGAGGGAGGTGCTGAGGGTTGGTGCTAGGGGAGGTGCTGAGGGGTGGTGCTGAGTGGTGGTGCTGAGGGGTAGTGCTGAGGGGAGGTGCTAAGGGGAGGTGCTGAGGGGTGGTGCTGAGGGGTGATGCTGAGGGGGGATGCTGAGGGGTGGTGCTGAGGGTAGGTGCTGACAGCAACAGCAGCGTGGTAACACTGACTTACTGACAACAACAGCTACTTGGTAACACTGACTTTCTGACAACAGCAACGTGGTAACACTGACTGACAACAACAGCTGCGTGGTAACACTGACTTACTGACAACAACAGCTGCGTGGTAACACTGACTTTCTGACAACAACAGCAACGTGGTAACACTGACAACAACAGCTGCGTGGTAACACTGACTTACTGACAACAACAGCTGCGTGGTAACACTGACCTACTGACAACAACAGCAGCGTGGTAACACTGACTTACTGACAACAACAGCCAAATGACTGTTA
Source organism: Cherax destructor (assembly GCA_009830355.1). NCBI lineage: Eukaryota > Metazoa > Arthropoda > Malacostraca > Decapoda > Parastacidae > Cherax > Cherax destructor. Next base: position 43,849 of record WNWK01016184.1, read on the forward strand.
AATAGCTACTTAAGACTGAGTGAGTCGCTGTAGAGCTTGTACTGAGGTCCCGTATCGCTTGTTGGCTCTCTCTTGCAACCCCGAGTGGTGGAGGGGAGGGGGTGTGGTAGTGGTGTGGGGAGGGTGGAGGGTGAGGTGGAAGTGATGGTGGTGTGGAGGAGAGGGTGATGAAAGTAGTGGTGGTGTGGGGAGGGTGTGATGGTGGTGATGGGGAGGGGTGTGGTGGAAGTAGTGGTGGAGTGAGGGAGGGGTGTGGTAGAAGCAGTGGTGGTGTAGGGGAGGGGTGTGGTAGAAGTGGTGGTGTGAGGGAGGGGAATGGTGGAATTAGTGGTGGTGTGAGGGAGGGGTGTGGTGGAAGTAGTGGTGGTGTGGGGAGGGGTGTGGTAGAAGTAGTGGTGGTGTGGGGAGGAGTGTGGTGGAAGTAGTGGTGGTGTGAGGGAGGGGTGTGGAGGTGTGGGGAGGTGTGGTAGAAGTAGTGGTGGTGTGGGAGGGTGTGGTGGAAGTAGTGGTGGTGTGGGAGGGTGTGGTGGAAGTTTGGTGGTGTGAGGGAGGGTGTGGTAGAAGTAGTGGTGGTGTGAGGGAGGGGTGTGGTAGAAGTAGTGGTGGTGTGAGGAGGGGTGGTAGAAGTAGTGGTGGTGTGGGGAGGGTGTGGTGGAAGTAGTGGTGGTGGAGGGAGGGGTGTGGTGGAAGTAGTGGTGGTGTGAGGGAGGGTGTGGTAGAAGTAGTGGTGGTGTGGGGAGGGTGGGTGGAAGTAGTGGTGGTGTGAGAGAGGGTGTGGTGGTGTGGGGAGGGTGTGGTAGAAGTAGTGGTGGTGTGAGGGAGGGGTGTGGTGGAAGTAGTGGTGGTGTGGTGGAAGTAGTGGTGGTGTGGTGGAAGTAGTGGTGGTGTGGGGATGGGGTGTGGTGGAAGTAGTGGTGGTGTGAGGGAGGGGTGTGGTGGAAGTAGTGGTGGTGTGAGGAGGGGTGTGGTAGAAGTAGTGGTGGTGTGAGGAGGGTGTGGTAGAAGTAGTGGTGGTGTGAGGGAGGGGGTGTGGTAGAAGTAGTGGTGGTGTGGGGGAGGGGGTGTGGTGGAAGTAGTGGTGGTGTGGGGGTTAGGGTGTGAGGGAAGTAGTGGTGGTGTGGGTAGGGGGTGTGGTGGTGGGGGAGGGGAAGGTGTTGGAGTAGTGTAGGATAGCAGTATCTGCCAGTGTTATCTAGGGTGGGTGTGCTGCCCCTGGCCTGGTCTGCCTGGACCTCTGCCAGGCAGTTAATGGCACAGCAATGAGGCCTTCATGCTTGTTTGAGAGCTGAATTGTGTCTACTCATTAATTAGTATCAGTAGTGGTCAGTGTGTGTGTTTGTGTGTGTGTGTGTGTGTGTGTGTGTACTCACCTATTTGTACTCACCTATTTGTGGTTGCAGGGGTCGAGTCATAGCTCCTGGCCCCGCCTCTTCACTGATTGCTACTAGGTCCTCTCTCTCCCTGCTCCATGAGCTTTAACAAACCTCGTCTTAAAACTATGTAAGGTTCCTGCCTCCACTACGTCGCTTTCTAGGCTATTCCACTTCCTGACAACTCTATGACTGAAGAAATACTTCCTAACATCCCTTTGACTCATAGGAGTCTTCAACTTCCAATTGTGACCCCTTGTTTCTGTGTCCCCTCTCTGGAACATCTTGTCTCTGTCTACCTTATCTATTCCTCGCAGTATTTTATATGTCGTTATCATGTCTCCCCTAACCCTCCTGTCTAGTGTCGTCAGGCCGATTTCCCTTAACCTTTCTTCGTAGGACAATCCCTTAGCTCTGG
>WNWK01016185.1:0-45632 GCA_009830355.1 Cherax destructor
AAAGGACATAGGCAAGTACTGGTTTTCGAACAGAGTTGTAGATGCGTGGAACAATCTTCCGAGTAGGGTGATAGAGGCTAGGACCTTGGGTGGCTTTAAAAGAGATTGGACAAATATATGAGTGGGAGGGGCTGGGTTTGATTAGTGTCGTGAGTACAGGAGTAAATTCTTAGGTAGTGGTGGTTTTGATAAGGAGCTGCCTTGTATGGGCCAGTAGGCCTTCTGCAGTGTTCCTCCATTCTTATGTTCTTATGCTAGACCTGGTATGCACCAGGGTTATGACGCTTGACCTGCTATACACCACGTTCATGGTGCTGGACCTGCTATGCACCAAGACCATAATGCTGGACCTGCTATGCACCAGGGTCATGATGCTGAACTTGCTATGCACCAGGGTCATGATGCTGGACCTGCTATGCACCAGGGTCATGATGCTGGACCTGCTATGCACCAGGGTCATGATGCTGGACCTGCTATGCACCAGGGTCATGATGCTGGACCTGCTATGCACCAGGGTCATAATGCTGGACCTGCTATGCACCAAGGCTATAATGCTGGACCTGCTATGCACCAGGGTATGTGTTGCAAGTATCTTAGTGGTGGTGACTTAAAGCAACTTAGAGTTTTTATGTGGATAACGATGCCTAGGTTAGTGTATGGGGGGACGAAGGGAAATTGTTTTCCAATAAAAGTAGGCCTAAGACAGGGTTATATGATGTCATACTGGTTGTTTAACATACTTATAGATGGAGGTGTTGAACAAGTGAAGACTGTGATGATAGCGAGAGTTGTCACAGTTGCGATTTGCCGATGTCACGGTTCTCTTGGAAGATTCGGAAGTGAGGTTGCAAGATTTGATAAACGAATTTCGGAAGGTTTGTAAAAAATTGGAAATTGAAAGTAAAATTTAGAAAGAGCAAGGTGAAGGGATTTTAAAAACCTATGTAAATTTAAAAACATATGTAAATTGAGGTAATATGGTGGAAGTTAATATATTCAGATGTTTGAGACAAGACGGTAGATTGTTCTAAGAAAAAATAAGTAAACCATAAAAATAACGATGATAAAAAGGTGGGCGGTGCACTGAGTTATCTGTGGAGACAAAAAACGTAATTCAAGGAGGCAAGACTGGGGAATGTACCCGAGACTAATGATACCACCCCTACTGTATGGATGTGAAGCAATGGATTTCGAATGCTGCAGCGAGGAGGAGATTGGAGGCGGCAGAGGATGCGTGTTTGAGGGTAATGTGTGAAGTGAATATTATTCAGAGAATCTGGAATCTTGTTTTCTTCTGTGAACTCCTATAACACGTTGCACCCTTCCTTATAGTGCCACGTCAGCTTCTGCAGCTACCTCTGCATGAGATACACAACGAGTAGTGATTTAACAGACTCTGTACATCGTAATCTTCAAGGTGCGAGGGAACTGTGGATTAGTAACTCTGTCTTCTTCCCGTAGTCTGATCAGTCGAAGGGAAAACGTCTGCATAAAATATATCCTGTATGGAAACGGTGACATAATGTTAATAATTATGAGGATGTTCCTCGACTGTGACTTTATTAAAACAAATTCTTCACAGCATTTCTGATTTAGATGAAGTTGAAACCCACATTAATCTGCCTCATCAAGAACACCCAGACGAAAATTAATGTCTTCACCACATTCTATTGAAGCCAAATAATCCAACTGGGTATGAATGAATCTTATTGTAGCCAGCTGGCCCAGCGGCTAACGCGTCGGTCTGGGGGTTTATGACTCCCTGATAGCGGGTTCTAACCCCGCCCGTGGTTTGGTTTTTTATGTAGTGTGAACATTATTGGCTTCAATAGAATGTGGTGAAGACATTAATTTTCGTCTGGGTGTTCTTGCTGAGGCAGATTAATGTGGGTTTCAACTTCATCTAAATCAGAAATGCTGTGAAGAATTTGTTTTAAGAAAGTCACAGTCGAGGAACATCCTCATAATTATTAACATTATGTCACCGTTTCCGTCCCTTCAACCAGTAGGGAGTAGTAGCAGGTGCAGCAGGAGTGGTAGCAGGTGCAGCAGGAGTGGTAGCAGGTGCAGCAGGAGTGGTAGCAGGTGCAGCAGGAGTAGTAGCAGGTGCAGCAGGAGTAGTAGCAGGTGCAGCAGTAGTGGTAGCAGGTGCAGCAGGAGTAGTAGCAGGTGCAGCAGTAGTGGTAGCAGGTGCAGCAGTAGTAGTAGGTGCAGCAGTAGTAGCAGGTGCAGCAGTAGTAGCAGGTGCAGCAGTAGTAGCAGGTGCAGCAGTAGTAGCAGGTGCAGCAGTAGTAGTAGGTGCAGCAGTAGTAGTAGGTGCAGCAGTAGTAGCAGTGCAGCAGTAGTAGTAGGTGCAGCAGTAGTAGTAGCAGGTGCAGCAGTAGTAGCAGGTGCAGCAGTAGTAGCAGGTGCAGCAGGAGAGAGCAGGTGCAGCAGAGTAGTAGCAGGTGCAGCAGGGTAGTAGCAGGTGCAGCAGGGTAGTAGCAGGTGCAGCAGGAGTAGTAGCAGGTGCAGCAGAGAGCAGGTGCAGCAGGAGTAGAGCAGGTGCAGCAGGGTAGTAGCAGGTGCAGCAGTAGTAGTAGCAGGTGCAGCAGTAGTAGCAGGTGCAGCAGGAGTAGTAGCAGGTGCAGCAGGAGTAGTAGCAGGTGCAGCAGTAGTAGCAGGTGCAGCAGGAGTAGTAGCAGGTGCAGCAGGAGTAGTAGCAGGTGCAGCAGGGAGTAGCAGGTGCGCAGTGTAGCAGGTGCAGCAGGGTAGTAGAGGTGCAGCAGGAGTGTAGCAGGGCACAGGAGGGTAGGGTAGCAGGGCAGCAGGAGTGGTGGCAGGTGCAGCAGTAGTAGGAGGTGCAGCACGAGTGGTAGCAGTGGCAGCAGGAGTGGTAGCAGGTGCAGCAGGAGTAGTAGCAGGTGCAGCAGTAGTAGCAATACCGTTACTGGAACAATACACGAATAACTGGTCCAAGTCAGACCGAAACGTCATCACAAGCTTCTACGTGCGGGTTATTAACGTATTCTTCGTAATTGTTTTAATACTGATGACAGAGTTTGATACTCCAAAAACGTTTGGACGATAGTTACTCCCCAGGTGTTTGCCTCGAGTTACTGTACAGATGGTATTCCAAACAACTTCTTTCTATCGATCAAAAACAGGGACGTAGATGAATGGTTCAGAGAACCGACACGTTATAAATTAGACACATATGCAACACTTGGGTATCTTTATTGAGGAAACGTTTCGCCACACAGTGGCTTCATCAGTCCAATACAAAGTAGAAAGGTGTAAGGAGAGGAGGAGTTTGAGGTAATCAGTCCCTCGGCCTGGAGTCACCATAAAACATAAAACCATAAAACATAAACCATAAAACAGCCGAGCATCACGTGGAAGAGCGAATACGGTAATTCCGCAAGAATAAATCCCGTTGTGGAGGAATTATCTGACATACATCCGATCCTTCCCTCATGCTGGGGATTTCTGTTTAATTGGCCTGACAAGTAAATCCTCCGCGGATGATATATGGATGATTTTACTGATGTGAAATGAGTAACTAGATGCTGGTCTCCTGCTTCACATTTACATAGCATCATGTAGCAAGGTAGAGAGAGGCCTCTATACTGCGTCATCTAGAGTGTAAGTTCAGGTCATGTGTTCTTCCTATATACAACATCATATACAGGAATGTGAATACAGGTCATACAGAGGCATGAAGAGGAGATACAAGAATACAAACATGAAGACAATTAAGCAGACATAGAGATCTACATTTAAGCAAACAAACAAATAGGAAAGCAGAAATGGCCTAAGGCATACAGGTAGAGACATCGAAAAGCAGATAGACACACGAACAAGAAGGGCAACACTTAGACAAGCAGGCTGACACGTAGGTAGGTTCTTAGACAAGCAGACTGACACGTAGGTAGGTTCTTAGACAAGCAGGTAGACGCAAAGTTTATCAGATCGACACAGAGGAAAGAAGCTAGACACAAAGAAATGATTGTAGACCCGTGATTAGTAGAAATAAACGAAGTCAGGCAGGAAGACCATTAGACAAACAGGTAGACACATAGTAATAGCAAGTAGACAGACATACAAATTGTTGCACACACAAATAAACAGGCACACAGACATACATATTTCAATGTGTTTGTTTGTTAATAAATTATTGTAAACTTATCTAAAATATATTTAGTTGGATTAAGCTATATTAAATCGCGCTTGTTATAATAAGGTTAGATAAGTTTTCTAAGGTTGTTTTGGTACAAAATTATTAATTTTTACATTAACATAAATAAAAAAATATATCTATAAACATATGATATAAATTTTTAGAAAGGATCTAATTTTAAATGAGTTCTTACTAATTGACAAATTTTACCTATTCGGCACGACATAATATATATATATATATAAATATATATATATATATATATATATATATATATATATATATATATATATATATATATATATATATATATATATATATATATATATATATAAAATTATATATATGCAAAAAGATCACAGTAATCAGGTGATATCAAAATATGCAAAACAACCACTATGAAAAAATAGAGGAATTCAAGCGCTTTCGTGACTACTCACATATAGTTCCTTGATAATGTGAGTAGTCACGAAAGCTTAATTCTCTATTTTTTCATAGTGTTTTTATATATATATATATATATATATATATATATATATATATATATATATATATATTCGTTAGTATCTGAACGGTTTTTGCGAAATTATTACATTCACAAATTTTTGCTTTCCTTATTCGGCAAGAAGAGCGTTGCTATTTAAACCAAACTCGCAAGTTTTACCTATTCGGTATATATATATATATATATATATTCTCGCCACTACTGCAGGTGTCTCCATAATTATTATATCGTCTAGGTGACAAGTTTCTATAACTGTGATACCCTACTCTTGTACACTTGTCTTACTCATCTACCAAGTAACAAAGGACAGTAGTAACATAATCCAGTTTTTGCAGTTTAGCGTCATTATGCAAGTCATAAATATTTTAACTGATGGTATACATCAGGTCTTTGTTTAACATTTAATTGTTCATATTCTTTATTTAGTTTCACCCAAAATACTTTTTGTTTGCACTATTAAAAAAATCAACATATTCAGATTTCATTTTTAGAAAACCGACATAATGTGTTTTACAATCATTACGGGAGTGCAATACTCCAGTAACTCATATCTAACAATATTGACACATCCGGCCACATTTATGCAGTGTTCAGTTTTCCTGTTCACCAGCCAGAAAATTCATATATATACATTAAAAAGGACATTTTTTTTAGGACATTCATAATGATGCATCAGGAGTACCATTGCATATTCGGTGGATTATTAAGAACGACACACACACACACACACACACACACACACACACACACACACACACACACGACAACCAGCACGGTTTTAGGGAAGGAAAATCCTGGGTCACAAACCTACTGGAGTTTTATGACAAGGTAACAGAAGTAAAACACGAGAGAGAGGGGTGGATAGGCTGCATTTTCTTGGACTTCAAGAAGGCGTTCGACACAGTTCCTCACAAGAGGTTAATGCAAAAGCTAGAGGATCAGGCACACGTAACAGGAAAGGCACTGCACTGGATCAGAGAATATCTGACAAGGAGGCAACAACGAGTCATGATACGTGACGAGGTGTCAGAGTGGGCACCTGTGACAAGTGGGGTTACACAAGGGTCAGTCCTAGGACCTGTACTGTTTTTGGTATATGTGAATTACATAACGGAAGGGATAGACTCAGAAGTGTCCCTGTTTGCAGATGATGTGAAGTTAATGAGAAGAATTAAATCAGTCGAGGATCAGGTAGGACTACAAAGAGACCTGGACAGGCTACAAGCCTGGTCCAGTAACTGGCTCCTTGAATTTAACTCTGTCAAATGTAAAGTCATGAAGATCGGGGAAGGGCAAGGAAGACCGCAGACAGAGTATAGTCTAGGTGGCCAAAGACTGCAAACCTCACTCAAGGAAAAAGATCTTGGGGTGAGTATAATACCGAGCACATCTCCTGAGGCACACATTAATCAGATAACTGCTGCAGCATACGGGCGGCTGGCAAACCTAAGAATAGCGTTCCAATACCTCACTAAAGAATCGTTCAAGACTCTGTACACCATATACGTAAGGCCCATATTGGAGTATGCAGCACCAGTTTGGAACCCACACCTGGTCAAGCACGTCAGGAAATTAGAGAAAGTGCAGAGGTTTGCAACAAGACTAGTCCCAGAGCTAAGGGAATTGTCCTACGAAGAAAAGTTAAGGGAAATCTGTCTGACGACACTAGAGGACATATAAAATACTGCGAGGAATAGATAAGGTGGACAGAGACAAGATGTTCCAAAGAGGGGACACAGAAACAAGGGGTCACAGTTGGAAGTTGAAGACTCCTATGAGTCAAAGGGATGTTAGGAAGTATTTCTTCAGTCATAGAGTTGTCAGGAAGTGAATTAGCCTAGAAAGTGACGTAGTGGAGGCAGGAACCATACATAGTTTTAAGACGAGGTTTGATAAAGCTCATGGAGCAGGGAGAGAGATGACCTAGTAGCAATCAGTGAAGAGGCGGGGCCAGGAGCTATGAATCGACCCCTGCAACCACAAATAGGTGAGTACACACACACACACCAGAGTGGTCGGGAAGTGGAATAGTTTGGGAAGCGATGTAGTGGAGGCAGGTTCCATACATAGCTTTAAGCAGAGGTATGACCCGGTAGCGGCCAGTGAAGAGGCGGGGCCAGGAGCTAATTCGACCCCTGCAACCACAACTAGGTGAGTACACACACACACACACTGTAAGGAGTCGTTTGACACAGTTCCACAAGAGATTAGTACAAAAGCTAGTGGACCAGGTAGGGACAACAGGAAAGGCACTGTAACGAGTCATGGTACGTGGCGAGGTGTCAGATTGGGCGCCTGTGAAGAGCGGAGTTCCACAGGGGTCAGTCCTGGGACCGGTGCTGTTTCTGGTATTTGTGAACGGCTTGACGGAAAGAATAGACTCAGAAGTGTCCCTGTTTGCAGATGATGTGAAGTAAATGAGAAGAATTCAATCGGACGAGGACCAGGCAGAACTACAAAGGGATCTGTACAGGCTGCAGGCCGGGTCCAGCAACTGGCTCCTGGAGTTCAACCCCACCAAGTGCAAAGCCATGAAGATTGGGGAAAGGCAAAGAAGACCACAGACGGAGTACAGCCTAGGAGGCTAGAGACTACAAACCTCACTCATGGAAAAGGATCTTGGGGTGATTATAACAGCGGGCACATCTCCTGAGGCACACATCAACCAAATAACTGCTGCATCATACCGGCGTCTAGCAAACCTAAGAACAGCATTCCGACATCTCAATATGGAATCGTTCAAGATCCTGTACACCGTGTACTTTAGGCCTATATTGGTGTATGCAGCACCAGTTTGGAACCCACACCTACCAAGCACGTAAGGAAACTAGAGAAAGTGCAAATGTTTGCAACAAGACTAGTCCGGGAGCAAAGAGGCATGTCCTACGAGGAGAGGTTAAGGGAAATCGACCTGACGACACTGGAGGACAGGAGAGATAGGGGAGATATGATAACGACATATACAAAACTGAGAGGAATTGACAAGGTGGACAGAGACAGGATGTTTCAGAGATGGGACACAGCAACAAGGGGTCACAGTTGGAAGTTGAAGACTTAAATGTATCACAGGGATATTAGGAAGTATTTCTTAAGTCACAGAGTTGACAGGAAGTGGAATAGTCTGGTAAGTGATGCAGTAGAGGCAGGATCCATACATACCTTTAAGAAGAGGTATGATGAAGTTCATGGAGCAGGAAGAGTGATCTAGTAGCGACCTGTGAAGATTCGGGACCAGGAGCTGTGAATCGACCCCTGCAACCACAACTAGGTGAGTACACACACACACAGCACACACACACACACACACACACACACACACACACATATATAGGAGTGTGATTGTGTGTGTGTGTGTGAATGTGTGTGTCGTGCCGAATAGGTAAAACTTGTAATTTTGTTTAAATATAAAGCCTTTTCTTTCCGAATAAGGCAAGCGAAAATTTGTGTATAGCTGGAATATACCTGGAGAGAGTTCCGGGGGTCAACGCCCCCGCGGCCCGGTGTGTGAACCTAACGAAAAAAATATATTTCTTTGTGTTTATTTAATATTAAATTATTGTAAACGTATCTAAAATATATTTAGATGGGTTATGCTAAATTAAATTGTGCTTGTTATAATAAGTTTAGATAAGTTTTGTAAGTTTCTTTTGGTACAAAATAATAAATTTTTACATTAACATAAATGAAAAAAATACATATTTAAATGTATAAGAGAAAATTTTAGAAAATACTTAATTTTAAATGAGTTCTTGCTAACTGACCAGTTTTACCTAATCGGCACGACATATATATATATATATATATATATATATATATATATATATATATATATATATATATATATATATATATATATATATATTTTATATTTTTTTTTTTTTTTTTTCTATTATTAACACATCGGCCGATTCCCACCAAGGCAGGATGGCCCGAAAAAGAAAAACTTTCATCATTCACTCCATCACTGTCTTGCCAGAGGGGTGCTATAAGACTGCAGCATTAACACCCCTCCTTCAGAGTGCAGACACTGTACTTCCCATCTCCAGGACTCAAGTCCGACCTGCCGGTTTCCCTGAATCCCTTCATAAATGTTACTTTGCTCACACTCCAACAGCACGTCAAGTATTAAAAACCATTTGTCTCCATTCACTCCTATCAAATACGCTCACGCATGCTTGCTGGAAATCCAAGCCCCTCGCACACAAAACCTCCTTTACCCCCTCCCTCCAACATTTCCTAGGCCGACCCCTACCCCGCCTTCCCTCCACTACAGATTTATACACTCTCGAAGTCATTCTGTTTCGTTCCATTCTCTCTACATATCCGAACCACCTCAACAACCCCTCCTCAGCTCTCTGGATAATAGTTTTGGTAATCCCGCACCTCCTCCTAATTTCCAAACTCCGAATTCTCTGCTTTATATTGACACCACACATTGACCTCAAACATGACATCTCCACTGCCTCCAGCCTTCTCCTCGTTGCAACATTCATCACCCATGCTTCACACCCATATAAGAGTGTTGGTATAACTATACTCTCATACATTCCCCTCTTTATTTAAATGGACAAAGTTCTTTGTCTCCACAGACTCCAAAGTGCACATCTATTCTATGATTCACCTCATCCTTCATAGACCCATCTGCTGACACGTCCACTCCTAAATATCTGAATACATTCACATCCTCCATACTCTCTCCCTCCAATCTGATATCCAATCTTTCGTCACCTAATCTTTTTATCCTCATCACCTTAGAGTAAGGTGATGAGGATATATATATATATATATATATATATATATATATATATATATATATATATATATATATATATATATATATATATATATATATATATATATATATATATATATATATATATATATATATATATATATATATATATATATATATATATATATGCCGAATAGTAAAACATGCGAGTTTGGTTTAAATAGCAACGCTCTTCTTGCCGAATAAGGAAAGCAAAAATTTGTGAATGTAATAATTTCGCAAAAATCGTTCAGATACTAACGAATATATATATATATATATATATATATATATATATATATATATATATATATATATATATATATATATATATATATATATATATATATGTATGTATATAATGTCGTGCCGAATAGGTAAAGTGGTCAATTAGCAAGAACTCATTTTAAGTTAAGTCCTTTCTAAAATTTTCTCTTATACGTTCAATGATACATTTTTCTTAATTAATGGTAATGTAAATATTAATAATTTTTTACCAAAAGAACCTTAGAAAACTTACCTAACCTTATTATAACAAGCCCAATTTAATTTAGCCTAATCCAAATAAATATATTTTAAAATTAGACACATGTTCAACATTTGGGTATCTTTATTGTAGACGTTTCGCCATCCAGTGTTTTTTATCAATACAGATTCTAGGACATAACTTGAAGACAGTGGAACTATATACAAAAGATGTGGTAATATAGTTCCAGTGTCTACAAGTTATGTCCTAGTATCTGTATTAATAAAGCCACTGGATGGCGAGAAGTCTACAATAAAGACACCCAGATGTTGCACATGTGTCTTGAGTTTCATCTTGTCTCTATTATAAACCATTCATCAACATAAGTTTACAATAATTTAATAATAAACAAACACAATGAAATATATTTATTAGATTAGTATCTGAATGATTTTTGCGAAATTATTACATTCACAAATTTTTGCTTACCTTATTCGGCATATATATATATATATATATATATATATATATATATATAAATCTATGATTTGAGAGACAAGTATTACTGTGTGGTGATTGTGAAGGGGAGGCGTGGGGGGTGAGCACCGTGATTGTGAAGGGGAGGCGGGGAGAGTGAGCACCGTGATTGTGAAGGGAAGGCGTGGGGGGGGGTAGTGAACACCAGGATATAATTCCAATTGGGAATGTGTTGACCCGCGGGATTTTCTAATCTGGGTACAGATTAAACCCGCATCCCTTAATTATTTTTTCCACCTATTAACGTGGGCTAATCTCTGCAGATGAGGGTGACAGATTGACTTCTCACTCTCTCTCTTTCTCTCTCTCTCTCTCTCTCTCTCTCTCTCTCTCTCTCTCTCTCCTCACACACACACACACACACACAGCTAAATGGACTCTGTTTTTTCTTATTACAGAACTATGTAACAAAATTTAAATGCGTTTTCAGTAATAAGTTACGTTATAATTTTTTTATTATGGAATTCAATAATATTCTGTTGATTGCAAGGGCTGGCGGTGGTTACTGTGAGGTTACGGTGATGTTACGGTGAGGTTACGGTAAGGTTACGGTGAGGTTACTGTGAGGTTACTGTAAGGTTACTGTGAGGTTACTGTGAGGTTACTGTGAGGTTACTGTAAGGTTACTGTGAGGTTACTGTGAGGTTACTGTGAGGTTACTGTGAGGTTACTGTGAGGTTACTGTGAGGTTACTGTGAGGTTACTGTGAGGGAAAATACAAGAATATTATTCTGAAACATAATTCCACAATACAGAGTAAATACCAACAAGAGTTGTCCTCCGAACCACAAACTCCATCATCACAACCAAGAGATACCTCCATTACTACTACTACTACTACTATACTACTACTACCATCACTACTACTACTACTACTACTACTACTACTACTACTACTACTACCACTACTACTACTACTACTACTACTACTACTACTACTACTACTGTTATTACTACTACTACTGCTGCTGCTGCTGCTGCTACTACTATTACTAGTGCTACTACTGCTACTACTTCTGCTAGTACTACTACTAAAGCTACTAGTACTGCTTCTGCTACTTCTACTACTACTACTACTTCTACTACTGTTACTTCTTCTGCAACTAATACTACTTCAACTATTACTACTACTGCTGCTACTACTATTACTACTACTACTACTGCTGTTGCGACTGATACTACTACTGCTATTTTTACTATTACCACTGCTGTTGCGACTGCTACTACTGCTGCTATTTCTACTATTACTACTACTACTACTACTACTAGCACGCCCATTACAACAGAATGGGTCAATTTAGCTTACTGTAGTGTTTATATTTTTTAACCTCTGACTGTTACCTCTGTATTCTCTCTGTGTCCCTATATAGTTTGCAAAGGCTTGACAAAGCTCCCGGAGAGCTATATTTTCACACAATAAAATGCAAAGTTAGTTACACATTGTCGCTAAATCTACAAACACTGTTAAATTTACAATATTGTTAGAATTGTCCATTTGCTCTTATTTTTATGAAACTATCTGTGAAAAGTGACATTCATGCAACCAGTTATTTAACAAGACTTGAGGAGGAAAACATAAAGTCTTCCACTAACATCATAAGCTAAATATTCCTTCAATATAGCCATATAACTTAGGTCATTCTCTAGATTAAATACACCCTCCCTATAACCTAGGTCATGTTGATTAAATATTCTCTCTCAAAAACCTAGGTCACCTTGATTAAATATACACTCCTCATAATCTAGATCGTCTGCCTGTAACATAATTCACCTCTTAGATTATATATACCCTCTTCATATCCTAGGTCATTTTCTTGATTGAATATAACCCCTGTATGACCTAGATGATCTTTTATATTAAATATACTCTAACTATAACTTATGTAATCCTCTTGATAAATTATTCCCTCCCTGTAATCTAGGTCACGTTCATTAAATATACCTTCCATATAACGTAGGTCATCTTCTACGTTGAGATAATATATAAATGCTTCACATAACCTAAGTCTTCCAATAGCATCACACAATAAGCCCGCCAAATAAACTAAGATTTTATTGCCAAAACTTTACAAAAACCCTTCCACAGCTTAGTTGTTTTTCTGCATTTGTAATATATTACTAGATTAATAGTTAAACTAAGGTTTTTAATTCTAAATAAAATCTTTGGCTTCCACTAGCAGCACGTAATTAAGAGACCCTCCACGTAAACAAAGTCTCCCGCTAGCAGCAAACAATATACTTCTTGCATCAGGACGTAGATCACTATTAGGGAACAACGCTAAAAAAACGTGAAAATGCGATAGTAAATTCCTTGCTGAAGAGACGTCAGGCTACGGGCACACTGCTTAATCATGGAATATGGCTGGATATATCGACAGTCTCGCCGAATATTAGCACCATGATTAAAGTTCGGGACTGAAAATACTGGGTCATGATGTTGACCGTGAGAGAGCAATATTGGTCATATTCTGTTTTTTATTGGAAGCTGCGAGCCATTTGTGGTGTTGGTGTCCATGACAGCGTCCACCCTTGTACACCACGTATGATACTTTTGATGGTATTGGGTATGAGACTTTCTATCCTTTTATACTGTGTGTAATGGTTTTGTTTATGACAGATCCCAACCTCGTATATGATGGCGTGTTGCGAGTGATGGTTATATTACCTCCCACCCTTGTGTACTGTGTTGCCGGTGTTGGTTATATTACCTCCCACCCTTGTGTACTGTGTTGCTGGTGTTGGTTATATTACCTCCCACCCTTGTGTACTGTGTTGCTGGTGTTGGTTATATTACCTCCCACCCTTGTGTACTGTGTTGCCGGTGTTGGTTATATTACCTCCCACCCTTGTGTACTGTGTTGCTGGTGTTGGTTATATTACCTCCCACCCTTGTGTACTGTGTTGCGGTGTTGGTTATATTACCTCCCACCCTTGTGTACTGTGTTGCTGGTGTTGGTTATATTACCTCCCACCCTTGTGTACTGTGTTGCTGGTGTTGGTTATATTACCTCCCACCCTTGTGTACTGTGTTGCCGGTGTTGGTTATATTACCTCCCACCCTTGTGTACTGTGTTGCTGGTGTTGATTATATTATTACATTAAGGTCGTCAAGGCTACAGTGGTAAACAAAAATATATACCTAAGTTGTTTTGAGATTTATCTCTTCCATTCGAGCATCTACGAAGGTAATTTCATGTTGTGCAGGTGGGTACAGCAACAGATAATGAAATAAACCAAGTCTTGTATTTTATATTTATAGAAAGCCACAAAGGTTTATTTCTGGGGAGTGGCAGTAAACTGGCAGCTAAAAACAACAGCCTTCGTTGAATCTACAGTTATATTGACATATAAAAACGAGCTGCAAAAAACTTGGATTGAAAAATATGAGTGAGGTCAAATGACGGAGGTTAATTTTTGGAAGACCTTTCTTAAATAGAATTAACATGAAACATGTTAAATTTATTTACATATAAATACAAATCTCCTTTAACCCCCTGAAAAGCTCCCACACACCAAAACTAGGCACTAAAGACCATCTATAGTGCCACGGTTCCACTCAAAGGATTTAGGGCCTGTTTTTTTCCTGCTATCCTGAGTTAGACCAGCGTCTGCCCTTTAACTTTAAGTAAGACAAATAAAATGCCAGACATTTATATTCAGAATCTAAAGTCCTTTATATTGTCACGAAGTGTGACTGATAATTTTGATAACTGTCATGTTACCAATGTTAATTTTGGTAGGTAAACACTCCATTACCTTTGCTTGTGGGCTGTCTATCCTCTATTCCTATATTACTCAGTCTATCCTGAGCGGCTTCAAGATCTGAATTAGATTTTGTCTGTGGATGTCAAAATTTACCATTTTCTTTTAAAGAAATTTGGGTTTTAGTTTCCATTGGATGCATTGGTGCATTGGTGCATTGGTGCATGCCGCGTTCCAGTCTACAAACCGAAACGTCGTCCGAAGTTTCATTTACAGTAATCAATTAAAAAATTATAGAATTCAACAATAATCTTTTCATGGTAAGGGTTGCCTGTGGTTACAGGATTCTGTGAGGAAAAAATTCAACAAGAATGTTATTCTAAAGCTTAATTCCACATTACGGAATAAAGGCAGCTTCATTATCTCGGACGTACTAGCAAGAGGTCTCCTCCAAACAATAATCTCCACCATCACACAGCATCTGTGGGCCAACGATTTCATTTAGTCAGCTGACATTATTTCATCGATGTTGTTCTGCTGCATAAACATATTCCTGACTCAAGTCATCGTAGGAATAAATGATTACAGATGAAGTGATTTTTTGAGAAGGGTACAACCTGAGTGTAGCTACTGTTTGCTGCCCGTCTTGTTGTATAGAAGCCCGCTTCTCGCTGACCACGAAGTGGAGCCCAGTGCGAGACCTTGACATTATTGATTTTGTACTGATCAAGTACTGACTTTAGGTCCCTGTCCAGTGCCTTCTTAAAGACAGCCAGGGGTCTATTGGTAAACCCTTTTATGTATGCTGGGAGGCAGTCTTGGGCCCCTGACACTTATTGTGTTTTCTCTTAGTGTAGTTGTGGCTCCCCTGCTTCTCAATAGGGGATATTACATCTCCTGCTGAGTCTTTTGCCTTCATAAGGAGTGATTTTCGTGTGCAAATTTGGTATTAATCGCTGTAAGATTTTCCAAGTTTATATTATCATGTTTGTTCCTCGTCTGCGTTCCAGGGAATACAAATCAAGTGAATTCAACAGTTACCAGTAATTTGGGTGCACAAAGAGTGTGTTGTTACTCTATGTCAACAGAACAAGAAATTGCCCAGCAAGTTTTGCATGGTATACTCAGTCACCGAACGACTAACATGTGTCAATGGCATAACCCACCAGCTCATCACAACTAACTTGAAGCCGTAGTATGCAAAAACTGCTGATTTGCAACGCATCAACGTAGGCAGACTCGCAGAGACAATGCTGTTGGCAGTTATGTTGGGGAAGAAGAGCGTCCACATTTTCCATCACGAATTTGACCAGGTGTGCTTGCTGCCAAGGTCATTACATTGTGCATGCTACTTCAGAAGTACTTGCATTTACACATACCCTGAAGAACAACATTTCGAGATTATTTGGAATGGCAACGCCTCCTCCTTGACATTGCCTGTCACGTCTCATCCATGAGGTGTAGCCAGCAATTCTAGCAAAATTTTCCAGAGTCCTGTGATCCAAAAATCTCTTGACAAAGGCGATCATGCCAGGATGATGAGTGTTCACAAATCTGAATGTGAGTTCCCTAACATTAGTAATTAAGCCTCTAATGTTGGCTCACAGGATACTGATTGACTGGCACCTCACGTTTGTGTTCAGCATGACTAAATAAGCATGTAAGGGGTTAACGTGAGACAGGTAGGACACAGGGGCAACCAATGGGACGTAGCTCTGTGGTATTGTATAAGGCTGAGCCGAAATAGTAGTAGCTGGGTGGGTGATCACCAGTTCTGAGATCCTGCTAGTTCGTTCTGAAAAGAACTTGTGTCAAATGGTGTTTGTCAAGTTCCTTTAAGTTTCGACAGTGGTCTTTTCTGATGTCACCCCTTGTGACAGTAGAAAGGTGGTCTCCTATGTCCTGCAACCCTTATGTTCCACTGCAGATTCGGTATCTGATTTTTCTGTAGGTTCTACTGCAGGTGTGCCTGCTGATTATGTTCCTGGTGAGCCTGGCCCTGTGTTGGCGGAATATGAGACGGCTGTGGGTTGCCACTCCTTTCTCTTCCACACCCTCCTCCAGAGCTACAAGATCTTGGTTAATCCTGGCACTTGTTCAGGCAGTGTCAGTCAGTGGTGGAGAAGAACGTGACTTGGGGTTGGTAGATGGATCACTGATGCCAGATATACCGCAAGGTGTTGGAACAGTGATGTCAAGTACACTGTTAGGTGTAGAAGTGAATCTGGCACATCCAAGACTTGCTTCGTTGTTGGGTAATGGATCTGATCTCACTGTGATAGCCAAATAAGTTATAATGTCATCTTCAGTTACGGTGTTTCGAGCTCTATCTGCCTGTAAAACTCTAGCGGTAACAGATTTCCACAAGTTTTTTTGCTGTTGTGTTAATCTCAAAGTGAAAAATTCCTGGCCTTATCAACAATGTCAGTATCAGCTAAGCATCCTTTGTCACATGATGTAGGACTGTTCAAATTATATTTAATAGTTTGAATAATATTTAATGATATCAGGAGCTCATGACTCGATTCCAGTCGGTGGAATATCTTGGTTGCAACCTCACCACACAGCCCAACGAAGCACTGCTGATTATCTGGCTACATCAGAGGTCTCCTTCTTTCGTGTATACTGTGTGACAGTAATTGGAACACGTGGGCTCCAAGCGTTTAAGATATGCCCGGCCTCTTGTTGTGTATCCACAAACACTGCAATAACTTCTTAGACAGTAAACAGATAGTGAATATAATCTTGCAATTTCATGATTCGAAGTCTTTTCACATATAAAGTTTGCAAGATTAGGATAAAAAATATGCAGGAGGAAGAGTGTGAGTGTGTGTATGAGAGAGAGACAGAGAGAGGTGAGGCAATGTTGAAAAGGCAGGGAAGTAGTGCAGTGTTGGAGAGGCAGGGAAGGAATGCTGTGTTGGAGAGGCAGGGAAGGAATGCTGTGTTGGAGAGGACGGGAAGGAGTGCAGTTTTGGAGAGGAAGGGAAGGAATGCTGTGTTTGAGAGGCAGGTAAGGAGTGCGGTGTTGGAGAGGCAGGGAAGGAGTGCGGTGTTGGAGAGGCAGGGAAGGAATGCGATGTTGGAGAGGACGGGAAGGAGTGCAGTTTTGGAAAGGAAGGGAAGGAGTGCGGTGTTGGGGAGGCTGGGAATGAGTGAGGTGTTGGAGAGGTCGGGAAGGAGTGCAGTTTTATAGAGGCAGGGAAGGTGTGCGATGTTGGAGAGGAAGGGAAGGAGTGCAGTTTTAGAGAGGAAGGGAAGGAGTGCTGTGTTGGAGAGGTAGAGAAGGAATGATGTGTTGGAGAGGAAGGGAAGGAGTGCTGTGTTGGAGAGGCAGGGAAGGAGTGCTGTGTTGGAGACGCAGGGAGGGAGTGCAGTGTTGGAGAGGCAGGGAATAAGTGCAATGTTGGAGAGGCAGGGAAGGAATGCTGTGTTGGAGAGGCCGGGCAGGAGTGCTGTGCTGGAGAGGCAGGGACGGAGTGCTGTGTTGGAGAGGCAGGGACGGAGTGCTGTGTTGGAGAGGCAGCGACGGAGTGCTGTGTTGGAGAGCCAGGGACGCAGTGCTGTGTTGGAGAGGCAGTGCTGTGTTGGAGAGGCAGTGCTGCCGTCACGCACTGGTCACTTAGTAATTACTCTTGGTATGTTATTCACTCACGACCAATCTATTGACAGTAATAACTGCGAACCATTATCTATTTCTGACGTAGTCATGTAATTTTATACCACACAGATATTGTTTATATCACCCAGATATTGTTTATGGTACCCAGATGTTGTTTATAGCTCTCAGATATTGTTTATAGCACTCATATATTGTTTACAGCACCCAGATATTCTTTATAGCTTTCAGATATTGTTTATAGCACCCAAATATTGTTTATATCACCCAAATATTGTTTATAGCACCCAGTAGATACCCCTTGGTTCGTCTGGCAACGCACTCATCATCTATCCCTGTTCATCTAGCAGTAAGTACGTACCTGGGTGTTAGTCGACTGGTGTGAGTCGCACCTTGGGGGACAAGATTAAAGGACCACAATAGAAATAAGACAGTCCTCGATGACGCACTGACTTTCTTGGGTTATTCTGGATGGCTAACCATCCGGGTTAAAAATCCAAACAAATCCTATCTTAAGGTATTTACTGTGAAGGAAAAAGGGTGGCTCTCTCACACAAGGCACTTTGTAAATATAACACACTTAAATATCACTAATTCAGCTAATGTTCAGGTCAATGAAGGTACTGACTCACATTTACTGGTGTGTTGTCGGAAGCCCAGGGTCTCTGACCAGTGTTTTTCTCTCTGTTTTTTGTCTGTTTCTCTACAGGGTTTTACAAGGTTAGGTTAAGGATTCATAACTTTATTTACAAGCTAAGAGCTGTTACCTACACGAGATCCTTTTAAAGCCTTTTTATTGTTATGAGACATACATACAGGGAACAGGATGAGGTTGGAGCCATCTGTGGGTCAGCGATTTCCTTAAGTCAAATGATTTTATTTCGTTGATGTCGTTATGCTGTACGAATATATTCCAAACTCGAATCATCCTAGGAATAAATGATCTCAGATGAAGCGATCTCTCTCTCTCTCTCTCCTTTCCCCTCCCTCTCTATTCTTTATCATATTCCCATTCTTATTCCTCTTCCATGTCAGTTCCCTATCCCTTTCCGTCTTTCCTATCATTTTTCCCTCTTCCCTAGTTTAGTTTCGTCAGTCAAAATCCTTAATAATTGGAATTCTCAGATGAGAGTATCGCTTCATCCTTTTTAAATTGTCAATTTGAAGTAACATTACCGGCTGTGTTGCACTCTGAGCTCAAGAATCAATATTACATCCGCTCAAAAGCATCAGAAAAATTAAATGTAATTCAATTCTCAATTGTACCTGCTATTTTATATTGTTTATGATGGAACGAGAGTAATGGTGTTGGTAACACAATCTGCCGTGTTGGAGGGCGGGGAGAAATAGTGGGGGTAGGGATTGTTGAGCAGGTGGTACTAGTGATGGTGGGGGTTGTGGGGGGAGTTGGAAAATACATTGGGGGTAGTGAGAAAAAGGAGGTACAGAATGACGATAGCGGTGTAAGGGGAGGTTGTAGTGGTCTGGTGGGTGTTAAATGGAGCTGGTGTGTTTCATGGTACTCGTGACGTCAGGTTGGTGGATCGGTGGGGAGTGGACATGGCGTGACGGGAATTAAGATCGTCTTATAGGTGGTTATGCTATTGGATATCTTTTATTAAACATATTTAAGTACTATAGCCTGTTCCCTGCAACACCTACCCATTATGATAGTTACATAGAACTTGCAATGAGTAGTTGTGATTGTGTACCGTGAAGAAGGGTGTTGATGTTGATAACAACTGTGTATGTGTAGTGTTGATATTTGAGATTGTGACAATGATTGTGGCAATGATTGTGACAGTGTGGTAGTTTTATCTAAGAGATGTGACACTGTTATTTAAGTTGCGTGATAATTTTATCTAAAGTGAATAATAGATTTTATTTAGAGGGTGTGATAATTTGATCTATGAAGTGTGATAGTTTTGTATGAATAGTGTGATAGTTTCCCACATGTCCCATTTTTTATAACATCTGCGGCCTTAATGATAAGCCAAGAGGTTTGTCTCGGGATGCCATTAGAGTTTTCTGCAAAGAATTAAGTGTTTACTCAGAAAGCATCAAGGGTTTTACTTTCAGGTTCTACTCAAATAGTCTAAAGAGCTTTCTAATAAAAGAAAAATAACCTTTCTTTACTTACAATAGCATTCCCACTCTCACTCGAGGACTTTCCCCCAAAAAAAGAATCAGTAAAAACGGGCGAAGGTAAAAATAGGGAATGCATTAACCAACATGAATAGACAAGTGTAAAGAAAATATGGAGTTACTGACAAGGGAGGAAGATGAAGGCAAAGGAGGAATTGGAAGAGGAGAATTAGTAAGTGTTGTTAATAAAAGTGTTTCTGGTGATTAAGTAGAGCTGGGAAAGAGAAGACAGAAGTTGCAATACTAAAGATGGAAAAGGGAGAACAGAAAATAGAAGAAAATGCTGTCGAACGCAGATGTGGGGAGAAGATAAGAATGATAATATCAGATTATAATAATGGGCTGTTGGCTCAAAGAAACGAGATGATAAAGAGACGAACTGTGAAATACTTAGAAGAAAGACAGACTACAAAATGGATGAAGAAGCAAGAGAAGTGAACGTCAATAGTAGTGCTAATTTTGTGAATAATTTAATTTAAAATACAGACATGATGTGAAGTTGGAGATGAACACCTCTGAGAAAAAGATGCGATTCCTAGGCATTCAGCAATCCCTGTACCGTCCTGAAAAGATCACTAGTCCTTGAAATAACGGAATACTTTTCCCGAGGTTCGTGCGCCCACTCTGGCTGGCAACTACAGTATATGTGGGGAAGCACGGAGGTGCTTCTGATCGCCATCGGTTCCATGGGAAAACATACAGCAGACTCGCTTATGGAACTGGCTACCACATTCCTGTTTTAACTTCTCATTGTGTCCATCGAGAGAAAATTTGCCAGGAGCCTCTGCTCCTGCCCAGCGTCTGAGGAACTGGAGGATATTAATAACATTGATTGAAATGGTGTTCTTTTATATTCATGACTGTCATAAGTATCCCTTCAAGCAGATGATGTGAGATTAATGAGAAGAATACGAACAGAAATAGACTAGGGAAGACTACGAACCGATCTGGTCAAAGACAATTGTAAACAGAGTAAAGCGGAGGACCTTAAGGTGAGCATAGTTGCAGGCATACCTCGTAGTAAAGCATACCTCAAACAAATAAATATTCTCCGCAACACAATGGCAAATTTTAAGGATAACTCTCTTGGCCTAAGCGAGGAGTAATTCATGATGCTATTTATGACATTTGTCAGGCCTCTCTAGGAGTATGCAGCACCAATATAGAACCTTCATCTAATAAAACAAGTCAAAAAAACTAGTAAAAGTCTACAGCAAGACTAGTTCTCGAGCTGCTGGGAATGAACTCTGAGAACAGGCTGAAGGAGCTAAACTAGATGACATAAGAACCAGAGATGACATGATTACAAAATACAAATAATGATTGACAAGGAATGTTATGAAATACTTATTAACTCTTAGAGGTGTCAGAAAGTGGAATAACTTAGACAACAACTGGGTAAAGGCAGGATCTATACATAGTTTTAAGAATATATATGATAGGTTATCCCAGTTATGGGAGGAGAAACTCAGTAGTGCCTAGTGGTGAGGTGGGACCGGGAACTTAAACATGACCTCCAAAAGGATACAGACAGACAGACACACACACACACACACAGCAACAGGCTCCTGGAATTTAACTCCACCAAATGCAAAGTCATGAAGATCAGGGAAGGGCAAACAAGACCGCAGATAGAGTTCAGTCTGTTAAGTAAAAGAACACAATTGCAACTAATGTGACATTTTATTGTGGCAACGTTTCGCTCTCCAGGAGCTTTGTCAAGCCGTTACAAACAACACATGGACACAGAGGGTATATATATGCTCAGAGTGAGGTGCAATACTAGTGGAGGTAGAAGTAGTAGTGATATAAGTTGTAGTAGTAGTAGTAGTAATACAATAAGGTAGAACAATCAACTTGCACATGAGTAAAAGGGGATAAAAGCAATTACTTGGGTAGTATAAAAATAGGTTAGACAAATATTTCTGTTGGAGGTTGGAATAGAGAAGGCCTGTAGCAGTGTTCCATTTCTGCGATGTGCTTGTGTAGTATTAGCAGGAGAGACTATGTGATGGTAGGGTTTACTGTTTTCAGGAGGATTCTTGCTAAGACTTCAGAGATGGTGAAGCTGCCTTTGTTTTGTTTAATTGTGTTAGAAACAGCGATAAGTGCTGATTCAAGGCACTTGCGTCTGCGGAAATTTGTTTATTTGATTGCTAAATGGGAGTCTTTGAATTTCATGAGATGACGCCCGTTTAGCAATCAAAGAACTATTTCCGCAGACCAAGTGACTTATATATATATATATATATATATATATATATATATATATATATATATATATATATATATATATATATATATATATATGACGCTCTAGTCCAAGGGACCACACAATTCTCAAGAATGACGCATCCAGCCAAGCTAGATGCTGTACCCGTCATCCGAGAAGGGAACTACATGAGGTTCAGTGGGAAAGAGAACTGTTAAGAAAACCATTAAATGAAATGAAGGAATACGTGGAAACAAAATGCAAGGAGGCAGAGGAGAGGTTCGTTGTCAAGGGCAACAGAAACAATTGGAAAGCCAGATTGAGCCCTTGAATCACTGATAAGGAAAGAAACCCAGTGGCAATACGAAAATGACAGCATCGAAACCAAGTTCTGACCCGAAGCTGTTGAACAGCCACATCAGTAGAAAAATAGCAGTAAAGGACCAGGTAATCAGGCTGAGGAAGGAAGAAAGGGGAGGGTTCACTGGAAATGACTGAGAAGTATGTGAAGAGCTCAACATGAGATTTAAGGAAGTATTTTCAGTGCAGAAAGGAAGGACTCTAAAGCCGGAATGGTGAGGTACATAAACAAGTGCTGGACACAGTACTCACAACCGAGGAGGTGAAGAGGATGCTGAGTAAACTGGATACTTCAAATGCGGTGGGACCGGACAGCATCTCTCCGTTGGATGTGTTTGAATGACATGACGGAAGGGATACACTCAGAAGTGTCCTTGTTTGCAGACGATGTGAAGCTAATATGGAGAACTCCAGCGGATGAGGATCAGGTAGGACTACAAAGGGATCTGGGCAGGCTGCAAGCCTTGTCCAACAACTGGCTCCTGGAGTTTAACCCATCAAGTGCATAGTCATAAAGATTGGGGAAGGTCAAAGAAGACCACAGATTCAGTACAGGCTAGGGAAGCAAAAGGCAGTAAACTCACTCTTGGAAAAGTATATTGGAATGAGTATATACAGAGCGCATCTCCTGAGGTGCACATCAACCAAATAACTGCTGCATATTGAAGCCTGGTAAACCTAAGAATAGAGTTTCGACACTTGATTTTCGATACCCTGTACGTTGCGACCATATTGGAGTATGCAGCATCAATTTGGAACCCACACCTGGCCAACCACGTCAAGAAACTAGAGAAAGTAGAAAGGTTTGCAACGAACGTAGTCCTGGAGCTAAGGAGTATGTCTTACGAGATGTTAAGGGAAATCAACCTGACGACACTGGAGGAAAAGAGGGAGAGGGGGGACATGATAAAGACATAAAATACAGAGAAGAAATGGAAAGGTGGATAGGGAAAGAATATTTCAGAGGTCAGACACATCAGCAAGGGGTCACAACTAGAAGTTGAAAACTCAGATGAGTCACAGGGATGTTAGAATGTATTTATTTAGTCATAGATTTGTCAGGAAGTGGAACAATATGGAGAATGATGCAGTGAATCCATACATAACTTTAAGAAGAGGTATGATAAGCTCATGGAGGAGGGAGAGAGTGGACTTAGTAGCGACCAGGGAAGAGGTGGGACTTGGATCTGTGACTCGACCCCTGCAACCACAAATGGTTGAGTACAAATAGGTGAGAACACACACACACACATACATTGAAGAGGCGGGTCCAGGAGCTATGAATCGACACCAGCAACTATAATTAGATGAGTATACACACACACACACACACACACAGTAGCGGCCAGTGAAGAGGCGAGGCCAGGAGCTATGACTCGACCCCTGCAACCACAATTAGGTGAGTACAACTAGGTGAGTACACACACACACACTTGGAGCAGGGAGAGAGTGGACCTCGAAACGACCAGCGAAGAAGCAAGGCCAGGAGTACAAATAAGTGAGTTAACACAGGGAGGATCTAATATGACGCAGGCTATATTTTGGGGTTAGAAACTGGATCAGTAAGAGAGAGAGAGAGAGAGAGAGAGAGAGAAGAGAGATGAGAGAGAGAGAGAGAGAGAGAGAGAGAGAGAGAGAGAGAGAGAGAGAGAGAGAGAGAGAGATAGGTAATCCATGCATTGCTAGTAGTACCACGGACCCCATAATCCGTACAGGAAGGGCTTGCTTTCCTCTAGGCCTATTAAACCAAGCTAACAGAACTGGAAAGTTTCACTGGGCGGACTTATTGTACACTGAAATCAATAACAACACAAACAAGAATTGTCACGTTGATGCAATAAGCCAGACAAGGTAATGCATTTATGTCAAGATCCCAATAAGTATCTCAGAGAGGTTTTATCGCACTGTGAACGATGTTTTACGAGAACTGACTTCAGATATTTTCAGGTCACCTCTCGTGGTTTAGCGTTCCATCCGTCGAGGTTTAGGAGTAATTCGCTGAGGTTTTACGGCCACTTCAGTAGAATTTACTGGTCACCCACGTAACACCCAGCAGGTTTAACGGGTCATACTCTGCTAACTTTTAATTTTCGTTTTAATGACTACTAGCGAAGGAGATAAAGAACAGATTAAAAAAAAAAAAGTGAAAAATTAGGAAATATTTAAAAACGTTTCGTTCCTGGAATCTTGATCAAGATCCCAGGACGTAAATGTTTGACCTAGATACCAGGACCGAAACGTTGTCTAATAAATATGTCCTAGGTATCTTGCAGCTGTGCGGGTACTGGTATTATACTGAATGAGAGGTAGACATGATGAAGGGTATAAAGAAGAATGGAGGAGAAAGGGGGTTAGAGAGGGATGGAGGAGTGTAGAGAGGGATGGAAGAGGATTAAAGAGGAATGGAAGAGGAAGAAGGTTAAAGAGGGATGGATGAGGAAGGGGAATAGAGTGGGATTGATGAAGAAGGGAGAAAGAGAGGGATAAAGGAGTGAACATGTAGCAGGGTTTGGAAGTGACTGAAGCAAAGGGAGGTCCACCATAGATGACTTTTTGAGTGGGAAACAAACTTGGTCATGCCGTACTACTAGATGTAATAGAGTCGAACATCATAAACGTATTCAGATATAAATATGGTAGAACCCATGGGAATGTAGATGTATAATTAAGCACTGGGGCTCAGAAGCTGGAGCTTGAATCTCTAAAAAGGTGTTGAGATCAAACAGCAGACAGGCAAACAACAACACGAGGAGCGCTCTCCTCAACACTGGCAGGCAGTATTGAGACGCCAGCCATGTAACAACACTGGCAGGCAGTGTTGAGACGCCAGCCATGTAACAACACTGGCAGGCAGTGTTGAGACGCCAGCCATGTAACAACACTGGCAGGCAGTGTTGAGACGCCAGCCATGTAACAACACTGGCAGGCAGTGTTGAGACGCCAGCCATGTAACAACACTGGCAGGCAGTGTTGAGACGCCAGCCATGTAACAACACTGGCAGGCAGTGTTGAGACGCCAGCCATGTAACAACACTGGCAGGCAGTGTTGAGACGCCAGCCAGTAACAACACTGGCAGGCAGTGTTGATACGCCAGCCATGTAACAACACTGGCAGGCAGTGTGATACGCCAGCCATGTAACAACACTGGCAGGCAGTGTTGATACGCCAGCCATGTAACAACACTGGCAGGCAGTGTTGAGACGCCAGCCACGTAACAACACTGGCAGGCAGTGTTGAGACGCCAGCCACGTAACAACACTGGCAGGCAGTGTTGAGACGCCAGCCATGTAACAACACTGGCAGGCAGTGTTGATACGCCAGCCATGTAACAACACTGGCAGGCAGTGTTGAGACGCTAGCCATGTAACAACACTGGCAGGCAGTGTTGAGACGCCAGCCATGTAACAACACTGGCAGGCAGTGT
Organism: Cherax destructor; assembly: GCA_009830355.1. Lineage (NCBI taxonomy): Eukaryota > Metazoa > Arthropoda > Malacostraca > Decapoda > Parastacidae > Cherax > Cherax destructor. The sequence continues at coordinate 25,902 of WNWK01016185.1, forward strand.
TGAGACGCCAGCCATGTAACAACACTGGCAGGCAGTGTTGAGACGCCAGCCATGTAACAACACTGGCAGGCAGTGTTGAGACGCCAGCAATGTAACAACACTGGCAGGCAGTGTTGATACGCCAGCCATGTAACAACACTGGCAGGCAGTGTTGAGACGCCAGCCATGTAACAACACTGGCAGGCAGTGTTGATACGCCAGCCATGTAACAACACTGGCAGGCAGTGTTGATACGCCAGCCATGTAACAACACTGGCAGGCAGTGTTGATACGCCAGCCATGTAACAACACTGGCAGGCAGTGTTGAGACGCCAGCCACGTAACAACACTGGCAGGCAGTGTTGAGACGCCAGCCACGTAACAACACTGGCAGGCAGTGTTGAGACGCCAGCCATGTAACAACACTGGCAGGCAGTGTTGATACGCCAGCCATGTAACAACACTGGCAGGCAGTGTTGAGACGCTAGCCATGTAACAACACTGGCAGGCAGTGTTGAGACGCCAGCCATGTAACAACACTGGCAGGCAGTGTTGAGACGCCAGCCATGTAACAACACTGGCAGGCAGTGTTGAGACGCCAGCCATGTAACAACACTGGCAGGCAGTGTTGAGACGCCAGCCATGTAACAACACTGGCAGGCAGTGTTGAGACGCCAGCCATGTAACAACACTGGCAGGCAGTGTTGAGACGCCAGCCATGTAACAACACTGGCAGGCAGTGTTGAGACGCCAGCCATGTAACAACACTGGCAGGCAGTGTTGAGACGCCAGCCATGTAACAACACTGGCAGGCAGTGTTGAGACGCCAGCCATGTAACAACACTGGCAGGCAGTGTTGATACGCCAGTTATGTAACAACACTGGCAGGCAGTGTTGAGACGCCAGCCATGTAACAACACTGGCAGGCAGTGTTGAGACGCCAGCCATGTAACAACACTGGCAGGCAGTGTTGAGACGCCAGCCACGTAACAACACTGGCAGGCAGTGTTGAGACGCCAGCCATGTAACAACACTGGCAGGCAGTGTTGATACGCCAGCCATGTAACAACACTGGCAGGCAGTGTTGAGACGCTAGCCATGTAACAACACTGGCAGGCAGTGTTGAGACGCCAGCCATGTAACAACACTGGCAGGCAGTGTTGAGACGCCAGCCATGTAACAACACTGGCAGGCAGTGTTGAGACGCCAGCCATGTAACAACACTGGCAGGCAGTGTTGAGACGCCAGCCATGTAACAACACTGGCAGGCAGTGTTGAGACGCCAGCCATGTAACAACACTGGCAGGCAGTGTTGAGACGCCAGCCATGTAACAACACTGGCAGGCAGTGTTGAGACGCCAGCCATGTAACAACACTGGCAGGCAGTGTTGAGACGCCAGCCATGTAACAACACTGGCAGGCAGTGTTGAGACGCCAGCCATGTAACAACACTGGCAGGCAGTGTTGATACGCCAGTTATGTAACAACACTGGCAGGCAGTGTTGAGACGCCAGCCATGTAACAACACTGGCAGGCAGTGTTGAGACGCCAGCCATGTAACAACACTGGCAGCGCTTTGGTTAATACTGACAGTGAGAGTGCAATCCCTGAACAATGTTTTAACCGTCCATGCAGAAATGCAGACTTGTGATAATACAACACACTGCGCTGCCCAGTGTAAACCAACAGTCTTTGGTGTTGTGGGCCAACTATGCGTAAATATAGTTTTATATACGACTATGTAAATATAACAATGACATACAATGCTGACTAGTATCTTTATTCCGAAACATTTCGCCTGCACAGTAGACTTCTTCACTCAACTACAGAGAAGACAACAGTATCAGTGGTGAAAATATAAAGTAATCAGTCCATCAAGTTTCAGATTATAGTGATGAACTCTCTCTCTCTCTCTCTCTCTCTCTCTCTCTCTCTCTCTCTCTCTCTCTCTCTTTTCTCTCTCTCTCTCTCTCTCTCTCTCTCTCTATCTATCTATCTATCTATCTATCTATCTATCTATCTCTCTATCTCTCTATCTCTCTATATCTCTCTCTTTCTCTTTCTCTCTCTCTTTCTCTCTCTCTCTCTCTCTCTCTCTCTCTCTCTCTCTCTCTCTCTCTCTCTCTCTCTCTCTCTCTCTCTCTCTCTTTCTCTCCTCCTAGGTGAGGGACTGACCACCTTACAACTTCTTCGTCGAGGGTGATTACGTCATCTTTAACACATCTGTTGCTTCTGCTGTCTTCTCTGTATTCGACTGAGGAGTCAGAAAAGTGATACCTAACTGTTGCACATGTGTCTTACTTAAACACGTAAATAAACCTAAAATAACCTAAATAAAAAATTACTATTTTTCAGTCATTTTGAAGGAGCTGTAACTTAGTCTTTTACGGTGAGAGCATCAGCTTGATGTTTTTTCTTATGTTGTCATTGTTTCAATGGATTTTCATTAATTATAAGCCTTCTACGTGACTTTTAATATATTTGACGATTCACGCACAAAGTTCTAGGTATTACTGCATACATATTTTTTTTAGGATAAGACTAAGATGAGTTCCATTTCTGAATTCTCTTTAAGACCATAACTCTCACCTATAAGTATTGGTACCAGTAAGCTCTTGCACGTTATTTTTCCATATTCCACTGTAAAGTGGTGAATATATTACAGTGAACTCAACGACAAGTTGTGTATTATGGGTCTGTTGTAATATCAACGATGCGAATAACGTAGATGGAAAGCTAGTCACAGATAGAAGTGAAAAAAAAGAAAGACGTCTGAGTATAAATAAACAATGAGACATGAAATGTCTTCCTGGAAGCTCAAAAGTTAAAAAGGTGCTCAGGAAAAACTTAATTTGGTATTCAAATTATCTAAAATACCTTATGTCAATAAACCTTATAAGGTGGAAAGAAGAGCAACATAATTTAAATAATCTTTTATGAAAAACTGCATGAACAATTAGTTATTCTGTCCTCGCTCAGTAAAAAAAAAATCTTTCATGCTGAAGCACGAAAATATTTTAGTAGAGCAAATAATATACTTACAAATAACAGTTTATGGAACTCCGCAGCAAACAGTTACAGAGTTTTGAGACTGTGACCGCGGGTTCGAACCCCACCCGTGGTATGGTTAGTTTCAGAGGTGATAAGCGCTGGGATAATCAGACGAGAGAAGTTGTCAGTAGCGCACAATCCAGTCCTTGAAAAATCTGCTAGACAAACACAGAGTAAAGATTGGATTGTGCTGGTTACAGTCCACTGCAGGCAGTGCCCACTGTTATCCTGTCAGTTATGAAACATTAGAGGATATATGTAATTAAGTACTATCCAAACGGAGAACATATTAAATCCATTTGTTGTTCCAGTGTGGAACTGTAGCACCATCTTTATAGCTCCTGTTTAGAACTGGCTGGTCGCAATGACTTTTACTTTACTATCCTTGCCTCAACGTTCTGTTAAAGTTTGATACTCCTTCATTAGGATAGTAATAGACAGCCCAACTTGACGTATCGTTTCAGACAAAATAAAAGTGTCCAGAGTCTGTAATGCCTATGTGTTCTCTCTCTCTCTCACACGCATCGCACTCTTCCTTCCATTCATTCAACTTCCTCTCTCTCTCTCTCTCTCTCTCTCTCTCTCTCTCTCTCTCTCTCTCTCTCTCTCTCTCTCTCTCTCTCTCTCTCTCTCTCTCTCTCTCTCGCTCTCTCGTCATTATCTCCTTTTGTTCTTTTTCTTTGTCAATACCTACTCCCTCTCAGTCTTTCTTATATTTTCTCCTCTATTTCCTGGCTGATTCTCGTCCATTAAATCCCCCGATAATTGGATATCTCAGGTAAGATTATTGCTTCATCCTTTTGTATGGTTTATGATGGAACGTGAGTAATGGTGATGGTATCGATCTCATCTGCACCATAGGGAAGAGCAGGGTGGAAACAATGGTAGTGGTAATTGTGTTGGTGGTGGTTATTGGGAGGTGGTAGTTGTGTTGGTGATCAAAGCAAGTTAGATACTTATGAGATGGTGCTGCTGCTGGTATGAAATAGAAGATTCAAGTATAAAGATGGTAGTGTTGTGATTAAGAAGGTTTTTCAGTAGAGCTAGTGTTAGTGTGGTGGTACTTGCTTGATTAGGGTGGTGTTGAGATATGTGAAGGGCGTTAGAGATGAATATTATAGAGATGATAAAGGTAATTTGAGAGGAGAAGTAATGATGAAACTGAATGAGAGCAAGTGAGCATTAAGGAGTGAACTGAAAGCGGGGAATAGGGAAGGGGGAGGAAGAGATACAACACATTCCAACACTGCTCCAATAATATATTGATTTACTCAACACAGGTAGAGTAGAAATAACCCTAGAAATATGCATAATCAGTCTTATCTTGTCAGCACAGTTACTCAGTTCCATAAAGATACGTTGGATATATGAGACCTTTAGGGATACATGTCACAGAATTGTCTGCCCTATTCTTTCTTGATAAACAAACCAAGAGTCCGGCTTGGGTAACCATTGCTGTCACTCATGGACCCTATAATTTGCTATTTAACCACCATGACGGGCTCACAATCTATCCTTAAGTATAGCAACTCTTAACATGGGACTATAACTCTGCGTACAGTCTGACGGACGCTTCTATCCGTTAATATTCTGCAACATGAAGGTGCTGCCAATTCACAGGGAGGAATACAAATAAATAACAAAAAAGGCACAATACCGTGACTGGAACAATACACACAACCCGCACATAAGATTGACGAGTGCCTCGACTTGGACCATTTACAAAGTCACACACAGTGTGACTTGTAAATGGTCAAGACTGCCCTCTTATATGTGGGAATACAAACGTGGCAAATTCAGAGACTTGAGTCAGACCCCTGATTGCAGACCTCCTGGATTGCAGAAAAACACGCGTAACAGACTGCCTCAAAAAACTATATTCCAGGGTCATTGATACCACTAAGGACCAATCCTTTCCTTTTACATATAACCTTTTACTGAATATAAATACAGAATAGTGAAGTAATACTAGGATAACACGATGAACTTTCCACATCCAGCATTTTATGTTTATTACTGATCATCTATGTTGCAGCATCTCAGTGTGGTCATCCTGAAGGGGAATACTTGCTGCATTCTTGTCTCGCGTTCACCTTCGGAGGTGGAGGATATTTATATAATTTAATATGGCATTCTATTATAAAAATGTTGTACCTTTTAAATTATCCCAAAGATTTAAATTATGTAAATCATGCAGAATAAGCCGAGCAGGAGAGTTTAGAATAAAAGCATAGGTTATTTCTAACAAATAGGAACATCTCAAAAAAGTATGCAAGAAAGTTGTGGAAAAGGGTATAAGCGTAAGGAAAAAATATAGTATAGCTTTGTTTTAAGTAATATAAAAAATAATAGATTTATCTATGATTGTAACGCATTTTTTACTCTAAGAAATATATGCTGGCGCCTAGGGTTAACAACCTTGTCTAGGGGCATTTTAAATATTAAACAAAATACACAACCCAGGGGTAGAAAGTTAGGTTCAATGAAAGTCCTACAACTGGAAAAAATACTTATCAGGAAGGATACTTAAATTCATCTTTATAAAAATATAGATATATTACCAGTAACCTTAAATATACAACACACAACCTACCCTTTACATATTACACAATAGCTCACTAGTACACTGCTACTAATTATTTAAAATTGAAATATATGCAAATAGTGGAGCTCCATGATACCTGCCGCTTCCGCCGGCCTCTTAACCTAAAGGCCAAAAACACTTCACCTGTACTCTCCAAACTTAAACAGGCCCCTCCACATACTAGGGCCTCACATGTAATATCACGAGAGTACACACAAAATTATTAAAACAACCTATGGCCTAAAACGTACCCAAAATACCACTCCCATACTTAACCAAACCGAACATCAGCCTTCTCCAACCACAGCTCTCCCGGTTTTGACTCTGCTAGTGACACTACGCCACATATCTCTCTCACCCATGACCAGGTCCAATACACGTCTGTTTTCAGTACAATCCCCATCCACTGACTATTTTAATGGACCGTTTTTAGAATACATTTTTTTCAAAAAATGTATTCTAAAAACAGCTAGCTGAGTGAGACCACCGGTCTCACTCAGCAAGCTGTAAGCACTAGGCTGCAGATAGTCTAGGGAGAAAAAAGGAAAATTACCCTAAGGTCTGGGGAAACACAAAATTCACTAAAAATAAGAAAACTGCATTATGTAGTAATGACCCAAAGAACCTACTGTTAGTATCATGTCAGTTATCACGAAAATGACGTCTGACTTCCATAAGTTTTGTTATAAAGGACTAAGTATAATTTTTAGTTGTTTATTAATCCTACTATTCGCATTCGCTCTGTTTACTTCTGTAAGGTGAAGTCTAGGACCTTTCCTTAGTTCATGGTATATCTTAATAAATCGTTAGGGATAATTCGGTTCCACAAGTCAACGATCTGTTAATTCATACCATGGACTTTACACTCCTCTTCTTAGATGTGTTGATCTAATGGATTGTCAGAAATTTCAAATTCACAGTATATAGGACGACTATTAATGTTTTCTCTTATATTCATTACTACTCTTACCATGAAACAAGAGTAAAAAGGTGTGTCTTTCTCACTATGCTTTTGCGAGTCTTCTAAGTGTGCAGCAAAGAATTTCTTGATTAGAAAAATGCGAAAACCTTTGATATTGGTGCGAAATTACGTTACCCTAAGGAGTGTGCAGAACTGTGTTTGTTAGCAGCGAGGACAACTTACCAGAGTAATGAACCTAAGATAATCCCTTGGGGGTATGTTACATCGCCTGCCGAGTCATTTGCTTTCGTAGGGAGTGATTTTCGTGTGCAGATTAGGTACTAGTCCCATTAGGATTTTCCAAGTATATATTATCATGTATCTTTCTCGCCTGCATTCCAGGGAGTACAAATGAAGGGACTTCAACAATTCCCAGTAATTTAAGCTCTTTATCGTACTTATACATGCCGTGAAAGCTATCTGTATATTCTCAAGGTCTGCAATTTCGCCTTTCTTGAAAGGGGCAGTTAGTGTACATCAATATTCCAGACTAGAGAGAACAAGCAATTTGAAGAGAATCATCATGGGATTGGCATCTCTAGTTTTGAAAGTTCTCATTATCCATCCTATCATTTTCCGAGCAGATGTGGAAGATACGTTGTTGCGTTTTTTGAAAGTGAGATTCTCTGTCATTATCACTCCCAGGTCTTTCACATTAGTTTTTCGCTCTACTGTGTGGCTGTATTTCTTCGAGTTTTCCATAGAGTAATTGATTTTTTTTAAATTGAGCTTCATATTGTTTTCTGTTGCCCATTTAAAGATTTGGTTGATTGGCTGATTGTAACAACCTATGGCCTAAAACTTACCCAAAATACCACTCCCATACTTAACCAAACCGAACATCAGCCTTCTCCAACCACAGCTCTCCCGGTTTTGACTCTGCTAGTGACACTACGCCACATATCTCTCTCACCCATGACCAGGTCCAATACACGTCTGTTTTCAGTACAATCCCCTAACAAACAAACACAGTTCTGCACACTCCTTAGGGTAATGTAATTTCGCACCAATATCAAAGGTTTTCGCATTTTTCTAATCAAGAAATTCTTTGCTGCACACTTAGAAGACTCGCAAAAGCATAGTGAGAAAGACACACCTTTTTACTCTTGTTTCATGGTAAGAGTAGTAATGAATATAAGAGAAAACATTAATAGTCGTCCTATATACTGTGAATTTGAAATTTCTGACAATCCATTAGATCAACACATCTAAGAAGAGGAGTGTAAAGTCCATGGTATGAATTAACAGATCGTTGACTTGTGGAACCGAATTATCCCTAACGATTTATTAAGATATACCATGAACTAAGGAAAGGTCCTAGACTTCACCTTACAGAAGTAAACAGAGCGAATGCGAATAGTAGGATTAATAAACAACTAAAAATTCTACTTAGTCCTTTATAACAAAACTTATGGAAGTCAGACGTCATTTTCGTGATAACTGACATGATACTAACAGTAGGTTCTTTGGGTCATTACTACATAATGCAGTTTTCTTATTTTTAGTGAATTTTGTGTTTCCCCAGACCTTAGGGTAATTTTCCTTTTTTCTCCCTAGACTATCTGCAGCCTAGTGCTTACAGCTATGGGAGAACCAGCACATTTGGATGACACTGTCATGCAAATTCGGGTAACACCAGCAAAGGAGGACAAGGTGCTGTGGCTTACATCTCTGTCAGATATGAGGATGAGGAAAAGGGTGGGATAAATGTGTGAAAGAACATAAGAAAGAAGGAACACTGCAGCAGGCCTACTGACCCATGCGAGGCAGGTCCATCACTCCCCGGCTTAGACCTGACTACCTGAATTTAACCCTCTCCAGGAAAACTCCATATCTTGCTTCTTAGAACCATTTCAAAGGTTTTTATGATGTGGGACATTAGTGCTATCAGTCTGTAATTTTCTCCAATTGCTTTATTGCCACCTTTGTGGAGTAGGGCTATGTCTGTTGATTTTAGTGACTGTGGGAAGAACCCCTGTGTCTATGCTCCCTCTCCATAGAATGTTTGAGTTGGGCTTAATGGCTGCAGCTTATCTTATTTGGGATAAACTGGCAAAGCCCTTGATGTCACATTGTCACAACACCGATACTTCATCCGAAAAGCACCGGAACTAAATGCCATTATTAACCAAGCACTGGCTTGCAAAATGGTCAGAAGCCAGAGTCCTGGTTCCCAATACTTCCTGATTGGAAATAAATATTTTAGAATCAACAATTATAAAACATGATATCCATTCACTATATAATAATAATATCTTAGGTTTGTTCATACTTAATGCATATATAACGATTATAAACTGGGTTGCTATACGAATGCTTTGGAGTGTCTAAAATATATTGGAATTCCAGGAGGATGAACTGAGGCATACTGCTTTCTATTTTTGTTTAAGCAGCATCTGCTAAAGATTAGTGATTTGGTTTGCCTCATCGTTTATAGAGACACAGTAGTTGGAAATGTGATGCACTTTTGTTTTGGGACTGTGTGAATTATGTAGGGTCGACCCTCTTGTTTTAAGGTAAGTCTGCCACAATCCATTCTCTTTAACTCGCTTTGTCTATTAGAGAACAATTGAATAAGCTTTTTCACAATAGATTACAGAAAAATACATTCTTAGTGGCTAGAATGTCACAATAACTACCAGTCACCTGTTTAGTACATTTGATTAAGATGAATAATGCATTAGGAATATTTCCAAAAAACTTTGCAATGTAATTTTAAAATCTGAATTTGAATAAAGAAATTAATCGAAGTCTGACGTCATTTTCGTGATAACTAACATTGCATTAACAGTAGTTCTCTTGGTCATTACTATTTGGGATGTCAGTTTTTATTGGCTCTTAATATACTGTCTTCATCCTCTGGCACCTGTCAATAGGCTGCCTGAGGTAGCTCCCTTTCTTTCGGCTGGATATATTTCCATGAACGAACCTTCCTGGACTGTTTACTCCTTCTGCAATATGAAAGGCTCGGAAGTATCGTTCATCTCCTGCTGTAATTGCTTTCCATCTTTTATCGCTCGTCCACTATTTTGGCATATATATGCATGTATTAATGCAAACAGGAACAAGTAGTATTTAAGCAACAACACACTGCGCTTCGTGGGAAGCAAGTCAACATTCACGACGCTCTAACAACTGAACCAAACAATCCTACAAACATCATGAAGCAGTGTGTCATATGAATGTATGTGTGAATGTACATGTATGTATGCATGGATGTTTATTGCATTCCTCACATTGTAGGACTTCCACTGCAGACGAATTGTTGGCTCGTTAATTCCAACAATATCCTCCAGGAACTGACATTGTCCTCCTTGAATGTTTCAATAAATTTCTGATCAAGAGGCTGGATAAGTGATGTTATATTTTGTAGAAGAAACAATACTCTGACATTTGTGTTGACGTTCCCACGGTATTAAGGTATCCAAGGTCGAGGACGAACACTTAGTTTGGTAGCAAGCAGTTGCAAGAGACGGCACGTGGAGTGAAAGTGCAGGTGAGGGGGGAAGAGGTTGGAGAGGAAGACACAAGAGAAAGAAAAGATTGGGTGGCAAGAGAGAGAGGCAGGAGAGGGATGCTGATAGGAAAGTTAGGATGGGAGGCATGAAGTGGATTTAGAAGGTGAGGCAGGAAGGAGACCTTAAGAAGGTGAGGCAGGAAGGAGACCTTAAGAAGGTGAGGCAGGAAGGAGACCTTAAGAAGGTGAGGCAGGAAGGAAACCTTAAGAAGGTGAGGCAGGAAGGAGACCTTAAGAAGGGGAGGCAGGAAGGAGACCTTAAGAAGGTGAGGCAGGAAGGAGACCTTAAGAAGGTGAGGCAGGAAGGAGACCTTAAGAAGGGGAGGCAGGAAGGAGACCTTAAGAAGGGGAGGCAGGAAGGAGACCTTAAGAAGGGGAGGCAGGAAAGAGATTTAAAGAAGGGGAGGCAGGAAGGGTAGACAGGAAAAGGAAGCACGAGAGGAAGGCAGACCACTCTAAAAGTCGATGAAAAAATGGCTCTTCTTCTCCTGTTGTTATAATTCACGTGTTTACTGTTCTGTTTGGCTAGTTTTAGAGAAAGAAATGCGAAAAAAGTTCACACATACACACAAACGAACATAAACACACACACACAGACACACCACACACGCACACACACACACACACACACACACACACACACACACACACACTCTTCCACTGGAGGACAGAAGGGTTAGGAGAGACATGATAACGAAATACAAAATACTGCGAGGAATAGATAAGGTGGACAGAGACAGGATGTTCCAGAGGTGGAACACAGAAACAAGGGGTCACAATTATAAGTTGAAGACTCAGATGAGTCAAAGGAATGTTAGGAAGTATTTCTTCAGTTACAGAGTTGTCAGGAAGTGGAATAGTCTGGCAAGTGAGGTAATGGAGGCAGGAACCATACATAGCTTAAAGACGAGGTATGATAAAGCTCAAGGAGCAGGGAGAGAGAGGACCTAGTAGCGATCAGTGAAGAGGCGGGGCCAGGAGCTGAGTCTCGACCCCTGCAACCACAATTAGGTGAGTACACACACACACAAAACACACACACAAACACACACACACACACACAAACACACACACACACACAAACACACACACACACATTCAGGAGCTGAGTCTCGACCCCTGCAACCACAATTAGGTGAGTACACACATACACACAGTCCATCCTCCCCTCACGCATATACAGGTTCGTGTCGGCGCGTACGCACAAACTCACAAACAAACATGGTACATAGTTACACGTACACGCGCCCGTGCACACACACAAACACACAAATAGATGAGTACAAATAGATGAGTACACACACACACACATGCAGAGTCATGGAAGGGAAATTCTGTCATAAATCTACTCGAGTTTTATGAGAAGGTGACGGAAGTAAGACATGAGAGAGAGGGGTGTGTAGAATGTATTTTTTTGGACTGCTAGAGGGTCTTCGACACAGTTCCTCAAACGAGATTAGTGTAAAAGCTACAGGATCAGACAGGCATAACAGGAAATGCACTGCAATGGATCAGAGAATATCTGACAGGGAGGCAACAACGATTCATGGTATGTGACGCTGTGACGAACGGGGTTCCACTAGGGTCAGTCCTAGGACCGGTGCTGTTTCTGTTATATGTGAAAGACATGACGGAAGGGATAGACTCAGTAGTGTCTCTGTTTGCAGACGATGTGAAGCTAATGAGGAGAATTCAAATGGATGAGGAACAGGCAGGACTACAAAGAGGACTAGACTGGCTGCAAGCCTAGTCCAGCAACTGACTCCTGGAGTTTAACCCCACCAAGTGCAGTCATGAAGACTGGGGAAGGGCAAAGGAGACCGCAGACAGAGCACATTCTAGGGGACCAAAGACTGCAAACCTCATTCAAGGAAAAGGATCTTAGGGCTATTATTATATAGAACACATCTCCTTTAGCCGCACATCAACCAAATAACTGCTGTAGCATATGGGCGCCTGGCAAACCTAAGAATAGTGGTCTGTCAACTCAGTAAGGAATCGTTTAAGATTCTGTACACTGGATATGTCAGGCCCACATTGGAGTATGCAGCACCAGTCTGGAACCCACCCCTGGTCAAACACGTCAATAAATTAGAGAAAGTGCAAAGGTTTGCAACAACATTAGTTCTGGAGCTATGGGGTGTGTCCGACGAGGAGAGGTTAAGGGAAATCGACCTGACTACACTGGAGGACAGGAGGGATAGGGGTAGATGATAACGATATATGAAATACTGAAACAAATTGACAAGGTGGATAGAGACAGGATGTTTCAAAGATGGGACACATTAACAAGGGGTCACAATTGGAAGATGAAGACTCAGATGAGTCACAGGGATGTTAGGAAGTATTTCTTCAGTCATAGAGTAGTCAGGAAGTGGAATAGTCTGGAGAGTGATATAGTGGAGGCAGGATCCATATATTACTTTAAGAATAGGTATGATATAGTATGAAAGAGTGGACGTAGTAGCGACCAGTGAAGAGGCGGGGCTAGGAGCTATGACTCGACCCATGCAACCACAATTAAGTGAGTGTGCTGTTATATGGCCCGTTGTACCCGGCCATAAAAATAGAATACCAGCATTGAAAAAATTAATATACCAATCTATGATTGCTAAATTTAGAACAAAAGCATTCACCACAGGTTATGTTCTGAGTATCTGCATATCCCCACCATCATTACTATTTAAAGTATGTACGTGTGTTTTTGGCAGATAATGTATTATAAATAACTGGACAAACGAGAGAGAAATAGAAGTACTCTCGCTAACCACTCAAGGAAGAGAACTTTGGTTTTTGATAGTCAGCTGAAAGCACACAAGGGACGGACTTCCAGTATGAATTCTAGTTACACAGAAAGTGAGCTCAGAGTCTATCATTCCAATCTTACTGGCTGACATTTACAAATGGTATTTATCCTCTAATGTTACCAGGGTTCCATCATTTACACCGAAAATATGCTACCATGTTTTCACAAGGTTACTGATTGAATTCTAGATGTGTGGTAGCGTGTATAACAAACCGATGAAGAAAGATGCACTACTAGCAGGCCACGAGAGAAATGCAACGAGGTTAGTTCCAAGGCTAAGGTAAATTTGATATGAGTATAAGCTAAATGAACATAACCTGAGGGTACAAATAGATGATAAATACACAGTTGTATCATAGGGACACCAGGAAGTATTTCCTCAACCTCACTATTTCTACAGACTAGGAAATAGTGATGATAGGTTCCAGAGAATAGTCAAGACAGTGCCCATGATCTTAGGAGGGAGTGAAACTAGCTGGAGGCAGGTAAAGAAGCTGGGCCATGAGCTAGGACCGTGTTGTCACAAACACGAACGTACATATAGGTAGGTACACATAAGCGCGCACATAGTGACAAGTAAATTCCTGTTAATTGAAATTGAAATTGAGAGAGAGAGAGAGAGAGAGAGAGAGAGAGAGAGAGAGAGAGAGAGAGAGAGAGAGAGAGAGAGAGAGAGAGAGAGAGAGAGAGAGAGAGAGAGAGACAGACAGACAGACAGACAGAACATATAGACGGACAGACATACAGAAAGACGAAGACAGAGAAAAACAGAACAAATATGAGGGTGAGGAACTTTGGGAATAAAGACTCTCAGAGAAGGAGTGCTGAATGATGAATCAATAGAAGGGAATAAGGAGAAGGGAAAAAACGAGAGAAGGATGGTAAGACATCCTGCAGGAGAAAGGAAGGGAGACTATTGTACCTGGGAGGATGGCAGAGTAGAGGGGTCACGACCAGTGTCAGAGAATAGAATGATGCGATCGATACGAAAAGCTCTTTAATGGTGAGCATGATTGTGTTTGTGATGATGGGGTGGTGTTGGTGATAGTGGTCAGAGTGTAGTTGTATTGGACATGGTGATACTGAAGTTGTTATCTTAGTTTGTGGGGATATTAATTGTGACGGTGATATTGACTGGGGTGAATGAGGTTGAATGGTGAGTGTGGTGATGACGGTGAAAACTGTGGAGGAAGTATTTTTGCATTAGTAGCAGTGATGGGGGTGTTGTTTTGTGTCTATGATGGCTGAGGTGTAGGTGGTGGTGGCTGTTTTGTTGTTGTTGTTGGTGGTGGTTTTATTGTTGTTGGTGGTGGTTTTGTTGGTGGTGGTGGTGATGGTTTTGTTGTTGGTGGTGGTGATGGTGTTGCTGTGCTGCTGTTGTTGTTGCTGATGCTTCTTCTGCTGTTCTTGTTTTTGTTTTTGTTATTATGTTCGTTGTAGCTGTGGTTGTTGTGATGGTGGTGGTAGTTGTTGTTGTTGTGGTGGTGGTGGTGGTTGTTGTTGTTGTGTTGGTGGTGGTGGTGGTGGTGGTGGTGGTGGTGGTGGAGGTGTTGTAATTCATAGTTATATTTTAATACAGAGTATGAGAATAACTTAGATGAGAACAGTCACCAATATAAGTGATAAGAAAAATCTCTGAGTGAAAGTAATGAATGTTTTCCTGCTAACTTAACACTAAACAGCTTAGGAAGAACTTACTTGGGTATCCTAATGTTCCAAAATTAAAAAAAAAAAAATAACTTAAGAGATCGGAAAGAAGAGCACCATAATTCATATCATCTTTACGAAAAATATAACACGAAGGAAGAATTAAATCAAATATTGTGTAAATGGACTGAGCACATCGACTCCATGTTGAGGGACTAATTACCTAAAACTCCCCATTTTCCACCTTTCTCTGCAATGGACTGAAGAAGCCACTAACTAGCGAAATATTTCCAGAATAAGAATACACAAATGTTGGACAAGTGTCTCCTTTATCAGCTTGTTGGTTGGAAATTCTTGTGCAGAACAAATGGTATAGAGGAAACGGTATAAGGAACTTATTATCAAGCAGTGTAAGAGTTCCTCAACACTGGAATAGTTAGAACCAAATAATTCAATCAATGACAAATCTGCTAGACAAACAGTGTAAATATTGGACTGTACTAGCTAGCGTCCGCTGTATGTTGTGACTACAGCTATCCTCACAGTTATGAAACAATAAATAATATCTAGTTGTCTACTATCCAAACTTAGTAATTGCAGCAGCAGGAAGATGAGAGGTTTTGCCTTTCATATAATTCATCCAATTTTGTTTATCAGGAACTGAATGGAAACGATGCCTTTTTTGTTTACTGTCTTATCTCAACTATCTGTTAAAATTTGTTAGACCTTCTTTAAGATAGTAATAAATAGTACAACTGTTTAGATCGTTCCAGTGAAGATTAAAAACAAATCTGAGTATTCTTTTCTTATGTACTCTTTCTCTATCTCTTACACCTCACACTTTCTCTCTCTCTCTCTCTTTTATCTGTCTCATCCCCCTTTTTTTATAATCTCTCAAGGGTTTTATATGTTTAAGTTATTACGTTTATTTACAAGCCAAGAGATGTTACCTACATCACCTTATTTCAAAGCCTTTTTATTGTTACGAGACATACATACTGGGAACAGGATGAAGCTGGAGCCAGCTGTGGGCCAGCGATTTCGTATGGTCAACTGACTTTATTTCACCGATGTTGTTATTCAATACGAACATGTTCCAGGCTCGAATAATCCTAGGAATGAATGATTTCAGATAACGGGATGATCTTGAGTGATGTTCAGAGTGAAATTTGCTGTGTGCTGCCCGTCTATTGAATGCAAACCATCTTCTCGCTGTCCGCGAACCTTGAAAATATTGGCTTTGTTTATTACAGTAAGACCGCACACATCTCTCCAGTGCCGAAGACTCTGCTGGAATGACAGATCTGTCCTCGTCTGGTTCAGTGGAATAAGTATTATTGCTTGGTTCTCTGTTCTCCCCAGAAGTCGTAGATGAAACAGAGGGGCAGGCAGTCCAAGACAGTGTAGCGTAATCAAGGAGTGAAGACACGTGAGTATGTCAAGCAGTTATGCGATTCGCCTTACTGTTGTTGGCTTTTAGCCGCCATGCTTACAAGATTTACCCCGTGATTCTGCATAGATATTTTGGAATAAAATTTTACCCCAAGGATATCCACCTCATTCCGGTGTTCCAACACTCAAACTTTCATTCTTACCACTGCATCAGCATTATCATCATGCTGGCTAGAGACCATTATTTATGTTTTCTGAGAAGCAAATGTAACCTACCATCGTTTTCTCCAGGCTGATACAGCTGAAATCTGGTGATTGATGTAAGTAAAAGCAACTAGTACTTCCTCTTTTCAATATGTAAATATCAGAGTACTGTTGCCTGCATATGCCTGGAGTTCCGGGATGAGGTGAAGGTCACTTCCCTGTGGAACACTTCCGAGGATTGAGTGTTTTGTTTTGACTGTTTCATTGATCATCAGACCTCGAGGGTAATCACTAAGGAGGTGTAGAGAAGAGCCAGACTCAAAGTACTTGCAGTTTTCCCATGAATCTCTAGAGCCATAATCGGTCCAACGCACCAACAATCTCTCTCTCTCTCTCTCTCTCTCTCTCTCTCTCTCTCTCTCTCTCTCTCTCTCTCTCTCTCTCTCTCTCTCTCTCTCTCTCTCTCTCTCTCTCTCTCTCTCTTCTCTCTCTCTCTCTCTCTCTCTCTCTCTCTCTCCAGTCATCTCTGTATCTCACTCTCTCTCTCTATCTCTCATCATTATCTCTTTTCATTTTCCCCCCGTCAATAGCTACTCCCTCTCAGTCTTTCCTAACTTTTCTTCTCTCTTTCCTGGCTGATTTTCTTCCGTTAAAGCCCCCAATAATTGGATGTCTCAGACAAGAGTATTGCTTCATCCTTTTTAAATTGTCAATTTTGCGGATCATTTCTAGTTGTGCTCCACTCTGAGGTCAAGTACCAATAATAAATCCGATTCAAGCATTTAATTCTCAAATGAACCTGCCACTGTGTCTTGCTGATTTATATCGTAGGGTTTATGATGGAACCTGAGTAATGGAGTTTTTATCATTTTTTCTGTATTGGAGGGGAAAGAGAAATGGAAAGAAATGGTAGTGGTGATATTGAATAGGTGGTAACGGTGTTGGTGGATATGTGGAAGTGGTAATCGTCTTGGTGGTCGTTATGAGAGAGGTGGTGGTGAGTAAAGCAAGGTAGGTACGTATGTGATGGTAGTGGTGTTGGTTGTATTATACAACAGAAGGTTGTAGTTATCTGGTGGGTCTATGACTGGCTGACAGAGGTGAAGGACAATAGAAGAGAAAATGTTATACGTGGTAAACGAAAATGCGTTTTTTTTTTAATAAATAAAATTTAATACATCAGCTGTGGGCTTCACAACCTACACTATGTGATAATTACATGGACCAAGAACTACTTGAATTTTTTTATCAAATTTCGCCAGCCAGTATGTGTTTTGAACATCACATAATGAAATTTAAATAATTATTCAACCCTATCTAAGAGATTTCTTAGAGGGTTTCTGACTGTTTATCTGCTGGGATGTTCTTGTTGATAGTAATTGTTGAAGTGTTGGTGGAGGTGTTGATTCACCGGGAATTCTCCCGGCCCGGGTCTTTACCAGATGGCGACCCGGCTCCGGCTCCCTGGCGTGGGAGTGTCAGAGACCTATGTCTCCCATGGGAGGGGGTACCCCTCATCGGCGGGACCAACTGGCCCCAGGCCTAGCCACATTCCCCACCAGCACAAGGCATGGAGGTAGATAGATGCTAGGCCTCTCTGGTCTGCCACCTTCCCTAACGGGAAGGGCAGGCTTACGAGCCGCAGATAGTAGCAAGCTCCAGCCTTGGCACCTACCCTGCCCTAGAAGGGCTGGGCATGGTGTTCGACCTGTTGAAGTGTTTTTGTTTTGTGGATGTGACGAAAAACGAGTAATGTTTTTTCAGAGGTTTCATATTGTTATGTAAATAGTGGAACAACTTTTATCTACGAAGTGATATACTCTTAGTTAAGAGGACTGATTATTTTCACTAAGTCGTGTGATAGTTTTCACGAACAAAGTTTTTCTTACAGAAGCCAAAAATATAAAAGAGGAGCTAAATTTCTACAATTTATCTTTTTGTCACACAGAAGCTGCAACATTTTCTTATAGACTTACAAGTTCTACTCGAACAATCTTAAAGAAGCTGCAACATTTTCTTATAGACTTACAAGTTCTACTCGAACAATCTTAAATGCTGTCTCAAAAAATAATTGAAGTTTTCTTCACTTACACACAAAGGAATTCCCATTTTCACTTGAGAAATTGCCAAAA
This sequence comes from Cherax destructor, assembly GCA_009830355.1. NCBI lineage: Eukaryota > Metazoa > Arthropoda > Malacostraca > Decapoda > Parastacidae > Cherax > Cherax destructor. The sequence continues at coordinate 44,175 of WNWK01016185.1, forward strand.
CGAAACCAATTTCATGGCAATAAGAAGGTGATAAGCTGTTGCTGCAACAACAGTTATATACCTGCATTAACGTGTGTCAAGGAATATAAAGAATTATAGGCGTGGGAGGATGATTACGTCCAAATGAAGTAAACAAAGAAGTGGCAGAGAATTAGGAAGAGTAAGCAATGGAAGACAGATGGCAAAAAGTTCCGTAACTGAAGACCGGAAAAAGAGAGGAACAAAGCAACGAGTAAGGTGACGAAAGGTTTATAATAAGTGGAAGTGTGATGGATTGATAAGCGGGAGAAGAATATGAGTTAGTAATAGTGAATAGAAAAATGATGATTCATTAAAGATAGTGGTAGGCAGAGATAAAAATCTCACTTCCACGAGAAAAAGGATGTTAAAGAAACAAACTTATGATGTAGAAAAGTGTTTTTCAAAGGAATTTAAAGGAAAAGCCGAGAATTTATTGAATGTCCACACGCCCTAGGAGAGCTAAAGAAAAAGAGGAGAGGCAATGAGGAGGCCGAGTAAGTGAGTGGAAGAGAGAATAATGAATTGAACGAAGGGTGTAAGAGGTGGAATCAGAGAGGGTAGGAAGATATATTGTACACTCCAACACTGCAACAATAATCTCTTGCTAGACTCAACACAGAGTGTAAATAAAGGAAGTACCTTATTTCACTAGAACAATGAATTCTGAAGTAGCAGTTGTGACTGTTATTCAGCTACTTCCATTAAGCTACATGTAAACACTATCAGACTTCCCGGGATATAAACCACTAAGTTGCCTCCCATATTCTCTCTTAATAAACAAAAAATTAGAATGCCACTCTTGGGCATTTAAACTTTCTGACTAAATTTCGAAATACTGATTATTATAATCGAAAAGAAGCGCTAAACCACAGGGGTCATACAGCGCAGCAGGATAGGGCAGGATGCAGGGAGAATGGGTTGTAAGAGGGAGAGGGATGATTAGTAGGGTATGGAGTGCAGCAGGACAGTGGATAGTGCAGGGATAGAGGGTAGCAAGAGATTGAGGTAGAAGGGACTGAGGGGAGTGCTAGAGGTATAATCTTTAAAGTTTGTGCAGTAAGTCAGTGACATTGGAGGTAAATTCTGCGTGCTCGTTGATAGAGTGGGCAGTCCAACAGAATATGTCGAACAGACACTGGAACCTGACAATGCTCACAGAGAGGGACAGGGAGCCTCTCCATGAGATACCCGTGAGTAAGACGAGTGTGGCCGATGCGAAGACGGGAGAGTGTAGTCTCCCAACCTCGACACTGGTGACAAGAAGAAGGCCAGAAACCTATATTCGGTTTAATAGAATGAAGTTTGTTATTTAGCAGGTCAGACCAGCGTTGTTGCCAACGGGTGTGAAGGTGGGTAGCAATGACTGAAAAATAGTCCGTGAATGGAACACCTCTATATGAAACTGGAAGGTCATGTACTGCTGACCGCGCAGCAGTG